>JADRCH010000243.1:196292-384361 GCA_019843965.1 Rhynchomys soricoides
TCTTCTTCTTCTTCTTCTTCTTCTTCTTCTTCTTCTTCTTCTTCTTCTTCAAATTCCTCTGTTTTATTTAGTCTTTCCTATCTATCTATCTATCTATCTATCTATCTATCTATCTATCTATCTATCCTGTGTAGCATGTGCACCACAGGGCATCAGATCCCATTGCAGGTGGTTGTGAGCCACTATGTGGTTGCTGGGAATTGAACCCAGGACCTCTGGAAGAGCAGCCAGTGCTCTAAACTGCTGAGCCCTCTCACCAGCCTTGCATCTCCTTCTTTAGGTTAGAAATAATTTCTTCTATGATTTTGTTGAAGATATTTTTCTAGGCCTTTGAGGTGGGGAAGAGAGGGAGAGGGAGAGGGAGAGGGAGGGAGGGAGGGAGGGAAGGAGGGAGAGAGAGAGATAGAGAGAGAGATAGAGAGAGATATAGAGAGAGGTCTGTAGGCAGTCTACCTGTTTTTCTGGCAGGCATGGCCTGTGGTTGAGCAGAGGATACCTGCTGGGGTTAAGGTCTAGGATACAGTGACCAACATGGAGAGGGATATTAGGAAGGGATGGTCTATAGTGTTCACAGAAGAGTAGACAGGAGGGAAGGAGGGTATATCTGGTGTTCTCTTGCAGTGCTAGGGAAAAGACTGGAGGATTGGGTCTGGGGGAACACACACACACACACACACACACACACACACACGCGCGCGCGCGCGTGCGACGTTGAGGCATGGTCTGTGACTTGGTAGGGGTACCTGCTAGGGTTGGGGGATGGGATCCCCATACCTTTAAATACTTCATTTCTAATAACAGATATGTGTTTTTTTCCCCACATCACATTGCAAATTCATAACACTACCTAGGTTCCCTAAAATTTAACTCAGTTCTGATTCTCTCTACACTGAGAAAGCATCAGATATCACAGGCTAAAGGCTCAGTTCCTTGAGACTTCACCCACTTCAGGATGCCAATTACAAGTTGAAAGGCCCCAGGTCATGTACAGCTTGCATTCAAATTGGCTTAGAACTGAGATTCCCACAGCTTTCTCCTTGGGCTTGATAATTTACTAGAGCAGTTCAAAGATCTCAAGGCAGTTTTTGTACAACTGTTGCTGTATTACAAGGGTGACCTTAAAGAATGTAAGTAAAGATATCCAATGGGTTAGTGTCTCCTAGGAGATGTCATACATTAACACATGTGTTCTTGTTTGCTAGCTAAGAAATTCCTGAACCTCGCAGCTTGGGAACTTTTATGGAAAGCTAATGAGCTGATAACTCCATTTTCATTCCTTACTCCCATTTCTAGAGAATGGGGCCTAAAACTGGAAGTTCTGAGTTTCTAATCATGACCTGTCCTCCGGTGAACAGGCCCCATTCAGGAACCCATTAAGGGTTGCTTCTTTAGAATTAAAGATCAGTCAGGAATTCCAAGGAGTTTACAAGATTTGTACTGGGAACTGAGGCTCATGATCAAGCCACTAACATTTCATTTGTTTTAATTCATTCTGAGAAATCAGATTCTAGTTGATTTTTATTATGAGCATCATAGATTGTTCTTTGCACAAATCTGGGTGGGAGGCCAGTGACTACATAGTGACTATCTTAGTCAGTGTCCTGCTGCTGTGAAGAGACACCATAACCATGGAAACTCTTAAAAAAAGAAAGCATCTAATGGATGCTTGCTTCCAGTTTCAGAGGTTTAGTTCATTATCAGCATGGCAGGAAGCATGGCTGTATACATGGTGCTGGATGAGCTAATGTTTCTTTATACAGAGACACAGGCATCAAGAAGAAGAGACACAATGGGTCTGACTTGAGTATTTGAAACCCCAAAGCCTAACCCCCAGTGACACACTTCCTTCAGCAAGGTTACACCAGGTCACTTCTCCTAACCCCTCTCAAGTAGCTCTACTCCCTAATGACCAAGCATTCAAATACATGGGTACTATTTTTATTGAGACCACCACAGTGACTTGATGTTGTCAAAGAACATGGAATCTGAGACTGCTGGTCACATGCCATAGAATACTGTTTTATGCTAAGTAGGGATACACTCTGAAATAATAAAGATAGTAAATATGTAGACCAGGGTCATAGCTGTTATCATTATGTTCAGTACATACTCACGCTGTGCTGTGTTACGTTTTGTGTGACTGCCAGTGCAGTGGGTTCATTGATGTCAATGTCATCACAAGCACATTTGAGTGATATGTTGTGTTAGATTGTGAGGATGGCTATGGCATCATCTGGGAAGAGGAAGATTTCAGTTCCATTACAATGTTATACAATCCGTGGTATATATGTGGTCTTCTGTTGACCTTCCTAGATGCATGCTTATATTAGAAAAAATTCTTCTAGTAACACTATTCCCAATATTTCTACAAGCCCTGTTAGTATCTAGCAGTAGAGATCCCCAAACATATTCATGTTATTCCACAGCAGTGTTCACTAGCTTCTCTTCTCATTTACCTGCTTTGTTATCTCTCTTTCCCCTACACTAACTTGTACTTCCTAAAAGTCCACCCTGAGGAACATCCCAAATAAACTATTTCTTTCACTGGGCTTACCTTTGACTGTACCAATCTCAGACAGAGGCATAACCCACCGTTCTCTGTATCACCTGCTGTGCCTCTTATTTGGCAAGAGGCCATGGTATACCAATAGTAAGTTTTGCATACATTGTCTTCAGTTCTGTGGAACTGGAAGTCAGTTCTTTAGTTCGAAAGAGTCATTGCTTTAGCAAGAGCGAGCTGCTTCACTTTGAGTCTCGGCACCCTCCCCAAGATCTAATGACTGCAGATACAGAGCATTGATGCTACACTTCCCTTGCCTCAATTCGTATAAACCTCAAATGGATTCCTAGCTTCAGAGTCACCCATGGAGTTGGAATCAGCTGAGACTTCTCTTAAGACTTCATCAGAGACATCTTTCTATTCCTTTGTGTCTTTCTTTCCCAGAGCCATTATTCCAAAGATTATTTTCCAGCAGACCCCTGGCAGATAAATTTGTGGCTCATCATGTCCAGGTATCAGCAGGAGTGTCCTGAGAGGGAAACCCTAAAATGGAACTTTGGAACTGACTCCTGCAGCTGGCTCAAGCATGTCATTGCAGGTAATAACTTCAGTGAGTCATGTATTTCTGGCTTTTACTGTAGTAGATTGCTAGGATACATGGGATCTGGGTGGGGGGATGTCGGTACATGGGAATGTTAGTGTTGGTGCAGGGATTCAGGGGCCAGAAGATAAATTGTTATTGTAGACTCTGAAAGAAGGTAACTGTTGCCTCACACTGCTCCTGAATAATCAGTAGAACAGAATAGAGACATCAACAGTAGACTTATGCACAACTGATTTTCAGGGGAGATGTTAAAACAGTTCAATGGGGGAAAGGTACTTATGGCTCAAGAGCTCAGGAGAACCCACATAGAGAGCAAGCGCTTGTCTATGTATCTCATGCTGGACTCAGCCTGAGCTTCATATGAGTCTTAGACTTCAATACAAACTCTAAAATCACAAAGCTTCTGTATTATAACAGAGTAACTGGGTAGGTGTTTTAGTGACTTCACACTTCAGTAGCAGATGCTCAGGCCTGGATGACTTATAAAGGACAGAAAGTTATTTCTCACAGTTCTGGAAGCTGAGCAGGTCAAGATGATGCCAGTTGAAGGTGGTATTTGGTGAGAGGCTTTTAGTCACATTCTCACATGGCAGGAGATGAGAGGGCAAACCCAAACTCAAACAACAACAGCAAAGACAATGATGGCAGCAGCAGCAACAACAACAAAACCAAACCAAAAAAAGCATGGAAGCTTGGGTAAGCTGTATCATAAAACCATTTAACCACAGTTTGACTTACTTTCCAAGAACGACAATTGTCAACACCAATATACTGGGAATTAAGCTCCAATATAAATTGGGGGAGGCCTACTCAGACCACTTCAGTAGAAAAAAATGTCTGAAAGAGGATTAACAAGAATAATTTCTAAAAACAGTCTGTTGCATGTGCTAAGGATTAGACACACCTGGTTACAATCACACATAAGGACATAACTGGAGAATGAAAATAACAGACTGTGATAAAAGATAAATATACAGCTTCCGGTTTCCATCTGTGGCGGGAGAACGCTGCCTGGGCCACCAGGGCTCCATAGCCAAATAGTGCCAGGAGAAAGCTAGACTCTCAGGAGTGTGGGCAAGTCTGTCTGCTCAGAGGGACCCACCTGGAATCCCCTGGACACAGGGACTGGGGAGTGGTCTTCTGATGTCTTTTGGTGGCCAGGGAGCAGATCCTGTGACACAGGGCTCCATACTCAAATAGTACCAGGAGAGAGCTGGTATCCCAGGAGTGCTGACACACCTTCAAGCACAGGCAAGACCACCACTTCTGTTCAAATTCACTGGATCAAGAGGGACCTTTGCAGAGCCATCAGGACAGAGGAACCAAGGGACAGGTGGGGACTAAATCCTTCTTGTTTCTGTCTGCACCCCAGAGCTGACCTTGTACCACGGCTCTCTAAACCCAAATTGCTCTCAAAGACAACTGGTCTTCAAGGAGTATTGACACTGAGGCTTGCAGGAAGGACAAGCTACAGTCAGAGAGAGTAAGACCAGTGAACACCAGAGATAACCAGATGGTGAAAAGCAAGGGCAAGAACATAAGGAAAAGAAACCAAGGCTACTTGGCATCATCAGAACCCAGCTCTCCCATCACAGCAAGCTCTGGATATCCCAACACACCAGAAAAGCAAGAGTCAGATTTAAAATCACATCTCATGATGATGATAGAAGATTTTAAGAAGGAAATAAATAACTCACTTAAAGAAATACAGGAGAACACAAGTAAACAACTAGAGGCCCTTAAAAAAGAAACACAAAAATCTCTTAAAGAATTACAGGAAATTACAGGAAAACACGATCAAACAGATGAAGGAAATGAACAAAACCATCCAGGAACTAAAAATAGAAATAGAAACAATAAAGAAATCACAAAGGGAGACAACCTTGGAGTTATAAAACTAGGAAAGAGATCAGGAGTCATAGATGCAAGCATCACCAACAGAATACAAGAGATAGAAGAGAGAATCTCAGGTGCAGAAGATGCCATAGAAAACATTGACACAACAGTCAAAGAAAACGCAAAATGCTCCTAAACCAAAGCATCCAGGATATCCAGGATACAATGAGAAGACAGAACCTGAGGATAATAGGTATAGAAGAGAGTGAAGATTCCCAGCTTAAAGGACCAGTAAATATCTTCAACAAAATTATACAAGAAAACTTCCCTAACCTAAAGATATAAACATAAATATACAAGAAGCCTACAAAATTCCAAATAAATTGGACCAGAAAAGAAATTCCTCCTGTCACATTATAGACAAAACATCAAATACACAAAATAAGGAAATAATATTAAAATCAGTAAGGGAAAAAGGTCAAGTAACATATAAAGGCAGACCTATCAGAATTACACAAGACGTCTCACCAGAGACTATGAAAGCTAGAAGGTCCTGGGCAGATCTCATATACACCCTAAGAGAACACAAATGCCAGACCAGGCTGCTATACCCAGCAAAACTCTCAATTATCATAGATGGTGAAAACCGAAATATTCTATGGCAAAACCAAATTTGCATAGTCTTTTTCCACAGACTCAGCCCTACAAAGAATAATATATGGAAAATGCCAACTCAAGGAGGAAAACTACACCCTAGAAAAAGAAAAAAAGTAATATTTCAACAAACTCAAAAGAAAATAGCCACACAAACATAAAATAACATTGAAAATAACATGAAGCAACAATCATTATTCTTTAATATCTCTTAACATCAATGGACTCAGTTCCCCAATAAAAAAACATAGACTGACAGACTGGATCCATAAACAGGACCCAGCATTTTGTTGCATTCAAGAAACTCACCTCCATGTTAAAGACAAGCACTATCTCAGAGTAAAGCGCTAGAAAACAATTTTCCAGGCAAACGGTCCCAAGAAACAGGCTGGAGTAGCGATTCTAATATCGGATAAAATCAACTTTCAACCAAAAGTCATCAAAAAAGATAAGGAAGGACACTTCATACTGATCAGAAGAAAAATCTACCAAGAAGAACTCTCAATTCTGAACATCTATGTCCCGAATGCAAGGGCTCCCACATTCATAAAAGAAACTTTATTAAAGCTCAAAGCACACATTGCACCTCACACAATACTAGTGGGAGACTTCAACACCCTACTATCATCAATGGACAGATCATGGAAACACAAACTAAACAGAGACACAGTGAAACTAACAGATGATATGAACCAAATGGATTTAACAGATATCAATAGAACATTCATTATAAATCAAAAGAATATACCTTTTTCTCAGCACCTCATGGTACCTTCTCCAAACCTGATCATATAATTGATCACAAAACAAACCTCAGCAAATATAAGAAGATTGAAATTATCCCATGCCTCCTATCAGATCACTACAGAATAAGGCTGGTCTTCAATGGCAACAACAACAGAAAGCCCACATACTCATGGAAGCTGAACAACACTCTACTCAATGATAACTTGGTCAAGGAAGAAATAAAGAAAGAAATAAAAGACTTCCTAGAATTTAATGAAAATGAAAGTACAACATATCCAAACCTATGGGACTCAATGAAACCAGTGTTAAGAGGAAAACTCAGCTCTGAGTGCCTCCAAAAAGAAACTGGAGAGAGCATACACTAGCACTTAACAGCACACCGGAAAGCTCTAGAACAAAAAGAAACTAATACACCCAAGAGGAGTAGAAGGCAGGAAATAATCAAATTAAGAGCTGAAATCAACCAAGTAGAAACTAAAAGAAGTATACAAAAAATCAACAAAACCAGGAGCTGGTTCTTTGAGAAAATCAACAAAATAGATAAACCCTTAGCCAGACTAACCAGAGGGCACAGAGACAGTATCCAAATTAACAAAATTAGAAATGAAAAGTGAGATATAAGAACAGATTCTGAGGAAATTAAAAAATTCATCAGATCCTACTACAAAAGCCTGTACTCAAGAAAATTGGAAAATCTGGATGAAATGGACAATTTTCTAGACAGATACCAAATACCAAAGTTAAGTCAGGATCAGATAAACCATCTAAATAGTCCCATAATGCCTAAAGAAATAGAAGCAGTCATTAAAAGTCTCCCAACAAAACAAAAATCCCAGGACCAGATGGTTTCAGTGCAGAATTCTATCAGACTTTCAAAGAAGACCTAATACCAATACTCTTCAATCTATTCCACAAAATAGAAACAGAAGGAACACCACCCAATCCATTCTATAAGGTGCAGTTACACTGATACCAAAACCTCACAAAGACCAAAGAATAAAAAAAACCAAAAAACTTCAGACCAATTTCCTTTATGAATATTGATGCAAAAATACTCAATAAATTTCTCACAAACCGAATTCAAGAACACATCAAAACGATCATTCATCATGATCAAGTAGGCTTCATCCCAGGTATGCAGGGATGGTTCAATACCCAGAAATATATCAATATAATCCACTAAATAAACAAAATCAAAGAATAAAAACCACATGGTCATTTCATTAAATGCTGAAAAAGCATTTGACAAAGTTCAACATCCCATCATGATAAAAGTCTTGGAAAGATCAAGAATTCAAGGAGCATACCTAAACATAGTAAAAGCAATATACAGGAAACCAGTGGCCAACATCATACTAAATGCAGAGAAACTTGAAGCAATCCCACTAAAATCAGGGACTAGACAAGGCTACCCTCTCTCTCCCTATCTATTCAGTATAGTACTTGAAGTTCTAGCTAGAGCAATCAGGCAACAAAAGGAGGTCAAAGGGATACAAATTGGAAAGGAAGAAATCAAAATATCACTATTTGCAGATGATATGATGATATCCTTAAGTAACCCAAAAAACTCCATCAGAGAACTGCTACAGCTGATAAACAACTTCAGCAAAGTGGCCAGATACAAAATTAACTCAAGCAAATCAGTAGCCTTCCTATACTTGAAGGATAAACAGGCTGAGAAAGAAATTAGGGAAATGACACCCTTCACAATAGTCACAAACAATATAAAGTATCTTGGTGTGACTCTAACAAAACATATGAAAAATCTATATGACAAGAACTTCAAGTCTCTGAAGAAAGAAATCAAAGAAGACCTCAGAAGATGGAAAGATCTCCCATGCTCATGGATTGGAAGGATTAATATAGTTAATGGCCATTCTGCCAAAAGCAATCTACAGATTCAATGCAATCCCCATCAAAATTCCAACTCAATTCTTTATAGACTTAGAAAGAGCAATTTTCAAATTCACATGGAATAACAAAACACCCAGGCTAGCAAAAACTATTCTCAACAATAAAAGGAATTCTGGGGGAATCAGCATCCCTGATCTCAAGCTGTACTACAAAGCAGTAGTGATAAAAACTGCATGGTATTGGTACAGTGACAGGCAGGTAGATCAATGGAATAGAATTGAAGACACAGAAAGGAACCCACAGTCCTAAGACACTTGATCTTTGACAAAGGAGCTAAAACTATCCAGTGGAAAAAAGACAGCATTTTCAACAAATGGTGCTGGTTCAACTGGTGGTCTACATGTAGAAGAATGCGAATTGATCCATTCCTATCTCCCTGTACAAAGCTCAAGTCCAAGTGGATCAAGGACCTCCACATAAAACCAGATACACTGAATCTAATAGAATAGAAAGTGGGGAAAAGTCTCGAACACATGGGCACAGGGGAAAAGTTCCTGAACAAAACATCAATGGCTTGTGTTCTAAGATCAAGAATAAACAAATGGGACCTCATGAAATTACAAAGCTTCTGTAAGGCAAAGGACACTGTAAATAGGACAAAATGGCAACCAACAGATTGGGAAAAGATCTTTACCAATCCTATGTCATATAGAGGACTAATATCCAATACATACAAAGTACTCAAGAAATTAAATTCTAGAGATCCAAATAACCCTATCAAAAAATGGGGAACAGAGCTAAACAGAGAATTCTCAACTGAAGGAACTCTCGTAGGGCTGAGAAGCACCTAAAGAAATGTTAAACATCCTTAATCATCAGGGTAATGCAAATCAAAACAACCCTGAGATTCCACCTCACACCAGTCAGAATGGCTAAAATAAAAAACTCAGGTGACAGCAGATGTTGGCAAGGATTTGGAGAAAGAGGTACACTCCTCCATTGCTGGTGGTATTGCAAACTGATACAACCTCTTTGGAAATCAGTTTGGTGGACCCTCAGAAAAATGAACAAAATACTACCTGAGGACCCAACTATTTCACTCTTGGGCATATACCCAGAAGATTCTCCAACATGTAATAAAGTCACATGTTCCACTATGTTCATAGCAGCCATATTTATAATAGCCAGAAGCTGGAAAAAACCAAGATGTCCCTCAACAGAGGGATGGATACAGAAAATGTGGTACATTTACACAATGGAATACTATTCAGCTATTAAAAACAATGACTTCATGAAATTCACAGGCAAGTGGATGGTACGTGAAAATATCTTCCTGAGTGAGGTAACGCAGTCACAAAAGAATGAACATGGTATATATTCACTGATAAGAGGTTATTAGCCCAAAAGTTTGGAATACCCAAGGGTAACTTCACAGCAACAGTAGGGCTGAGTGTGAGGTCCCAGATGGAGGAGTTGGAGAAGGGTCTGAAGTAGCTGAGGGAGTTTGCAGCCCCAGGGAGGGAGCAACAGTGTCAACTGGCCTGACCACCTGATCCTACAGGAGACTGGATCACCAACTAAATAATGCACATGGAGGGACCCATGGTGCTGGTCACCTATGTGGCAGAGGAGGTTCTTGTTAGTCATCAGGGGGAGGAGAGGCCCTTGGGCCTGAGGATGTTAGATGCCCCAGTATAGGGGAATGCCAAGGAGGGAAGATGAGAGTGAGTGGGGGAATACCCTCATAGAAGCAGGGTGAGGAGGGAAGGGGTTTCAAAGAGGAGATCTGGAAAGGGGGAACATTTGAAATGTAAATAAAGTGTCAATAAAAAGATAAATGTACATTAAACACAGGCCTGAATCTGTATAAGATGACTTTTTTTCAAGAGTAAAAGGTTCCCAGTGAAATTTCAGCTAGCTATGATACTTTAATAAGCACAAAACAAACCTACTTGACACATTTGTCTTCAGGGAAGTAAAAATGCAAAGACCTAGTTAGATGCTGACTCTTACCACTGGAGGGGCTAGAAGAAAGATGTAAGAAAGGCTGCTGAGCACATGGAGTAGTTAACAACCTATCGTTGGAGAGAGAGGAGAACAGGGCAGACCACCTAGAATATGGCTGATTGGTTTCTTACACAGAGAAATGTAACTTCTACGACTTACAAATTATACAGTTCAATTTTGTCCAAGGAAAATGAATGGGTAAACCTGAGGTGACTTGACAGCAGCTTCCTAGCAGTTCCATTCACAATAGCCAAACGCTGAAAACAAGCCAACTTTTCATCAGCAGGAGAATGGACAGACCATTTTAGCTTGTTTGTCTAGAACTGCTCTATAATGAAAATGAATTTAGTATTGTTCTATGGATGGATGAGTCCCTCAACCACCATGGCGAGGGAAAGAAGGCAGGCAGGTGAAACTACACTGTGCATAGAAATCTAGAAGACCCAAATGTGACTCAGTGAGAGGTCACAGTGGCTGTCTCTTCCTGGAGTGGAATTTCTATGCATTATAAGGGTGTGTCTATGTATCTACTGTCATTTGTCAGCTCCTCGGACTGTCAGAGTAAAATCTAGAGAATTTTAATGTCTGTGAGTTTTATATGTCAACTCAATGGAAGTTTATAAAATAAAGTAAGGATGCCAAGGACTTTAGCAAAAAAGGGGAATATGGTCAATTTTCAACTTTATGAGCTTCCATGTTCTTATTGTAATTATTTCTTCCAGAAATAATTATATCAAAGAGTATAGCAACAGGAATAAATTAATGTTATTCCTAGTCTAAGAGTGTAGAGCAAGCCGGGCAGTGGTGGCACACACCTTTAATCCCAGCACTTGGGAGGCAGAGGCAGGAGGATTTCTCAGTTTGAGGCCAGCCTGGTCTACAGAGTGAGTTCCAGGACAGCCAGGGCTACACAGAGAAACCCTGTCTCAAAAAAACCAAAAAAAAAAAAAAAAGAGTGTAGAGCAGAGACTGAAGGAAAGCCCATCTAGAGACTGACCCACCTGGGGATCCATCCCGTATACAGTCACTAAACCCAGACACTCTAGTGGATGCCACGAAGTGCTTGCTGAAAGGAGCCTGATATAGTTGTCTCCTGAGAGGCTCTGCCAGAGCCTGACAAATACAGAAGTGGATGCTCCCAGCCAACCATTGAACTGAGCACTGAGGCCCCAATGGAGGAGTTAGTGGAAGGACTGAAGGAGCTGAAGGGGTTTGCAACCCCACAGGAAGAACAACAATATCAACCAGCCAGACTCTCCCCCCCCCCAAGGGGTCTAAAACACCAACCAAGGAGTGCACATGGAGAGACCCGTGGCTCCAGCCGCATATGTAGCAGAGGATAGCCTTGTCAGGCATCAATGGGAGGAGAGGCCATTGGTCCTGTGAAGGCTCGATGCCCCAGTGTAGGGAAATGCCAGGGCAGGAAGGTGGGAGTGGTGGGTGGATGAGGGAGCACCCTCATAGAAGCAAGGGGAGGGGAGAACCAGGAAAGAGGGTGACATTTGAAATATAAAGAAAGTATCCAATTTAAAAAAAAAAACAAGTTTTTTATTAAAAAACTGTGTATGCTATTAAAAAAATAGAAAAGAAAAAGAAAAGAAATTCCTAGTCCAGGGGATTGGAAAGATAGCTCTGCAGTAAAGAACATATACTGCTTGTTTAGGACTTGAGTTCAGTTCCTACCACTCACAGTTGGGTGACTCACAAGGAATTACCTGTAAATACAGCTCCAGGGCATCTGATTATTTCTACAGATCCCCTAGGCACTGCATCCACAATTACACAAACCCCCACAAAGACACAGAGACACAGATGCATAATTAAAAATAAATCCTAAAAGAATGAGTACATAAACTCATTTAGACATTACAATTAGAAATACAAACCAAAATGAGCACGCAAAGTTGTTATCACAATTATACTTATATTAAAAACAAAAACAAAAACAAAAATGCTCAGAAAAAAATTACAGTCCACTCCTTTATGAATGATATCATAGCTACATTGGGAATGCTAGTAATCAATAAACACCTTTTAATTATGTAGACTATAGAACGGTATGAATGTCCTTATGTCAGCCATGTAAATAATACCTGGATGAGAAACCTCACAAATATGCACATGTTGTTAATGGTGGTAGTTCCTGGGATTGTGCGTTGACTTTTGACGTTCTTACATTTTCTATGTTTCTACTGTTATCATCTGAAATAACTTATTTTTTTTTAAGTTTGCATTACAAAATTTTATATTAAATCAAAAGTCACCTGGTCCATATCAGAACTTGCTTTGCTCTTTTGTTTTTTTTTTAACATACTTATATTTTATTGAAATTAAAATATAATCACAGAATTTTCCCTCTCCCTTTCCTCCCTCCAATCCTTCCCACTAACACACCGCCCCTCCCTCTCCTCCTTCAAGTTGTTTAGAAGCACGAGAGAAACCCACCCAGTCTTGGAAATCAGCTACTTAGCTGTCTAAGGAAGTGGATACTGAATTAGATTATTTTTTCTTCCTGATAAAAACCAGTCCCTCTTTCTCCTTCTGGCTTTCTGGGCCATCTCTCTTCTCTGTGCTGGTCCAATTCTGCTAGTCTGTGAACCATGAAGAGCAGCGACACTCTTTAGAAGATGGCTGGCAAAAGCTGGTATCACTAACACCCAGGCCATCATGGGAACACATTTCATTTGGCTCGGTTTTCTAGTCTGCAAACTTGCTTTAATCAAAATTGGAATCAGTGCGATAAGAAGTTCTGTACATCTCAGTCTCACTGTTTGATATTTTACTAAAATTAAGTGAGCTCAGGATCCTGTAAGTGATCACCCTGGCCTGATGTGTTTGCGTGCGCTCACAGGCAGGCACTGGCTCGGTGGTTACCATAGAGAAACAATCTATAGCATTTGATCGGCTAATGAGAACCAGAGCAATGAATAATTACATATAGAAAGAGTTGCGGGAGAGTGAAGGAAAAGGTGTCAAAACTATTTCCACCGAGTTTTATTTTATTTACCCAAAAGCAAATTCAAAGGTTGTTACAGGACAGTGCACAGAAAACAGCGCTGTGAAGGGAATCTCCTATAGAAAAGACTGCCTCGCTGGCTTTGCGCAGTTGAGTCCACAGTAGAAATGCATTCAATTCCACACAGTAATAGTGCTTTAATAACAGATGAAAATATGTTTTATGGTGTGTGTTGATAACTAAATGCTTATCCTATATATAGAAATTCAAATAATTGGAATTTCTCATAGCTAGCATCTAGTTGAGCCCACTGGAGAATACCTTGATACAGAAGGTTAAAATCAATAGACTGTGTTTTGGTTATTTTTCAGAAGATGTCTGCTGTATGGTTAATATACTATATTTGTATTATGGGCTCTGGTTCCTGTAAATCTGAGGTCTCTCTTACTTGAATGAATGAGGAGATAAGCAATTGAATTTGAAAGATACTTTATGCAACAGAAAAGCAATTTTGTTCCTGGTTATCAGAGGGCAAGAAGTGAACTAGCAATTGAATGCAAAATATTTTTTAACCCTTGAGATTCCGGTTTGCTTTGGTCCCACTAAAGATTGCATTTTTCAACCCATCTCAGCCCATGAGTGATGTTAATGCAATATTTTGCTTAAGTTTCAACATGTTTGGAGTAATTAATGGGTATGGAATACAGGAATTTGTTTTTGAATTCCCATATGGACACACACACACACACACACACACACACACACATTGCAGCATGTTGTACTGCTCCGATCTGAGGACTTTGTAACGAATTGTTGATTCATAATTGTTTATGCAGTTCTTGATGCTGACATGAAAATGCTGGCAACTTCCCATGACATTTTAGGATGAGACTATGTCTGTACAACTCCATTTCTTCTTCCTAAATACCTTTAAAAATAATTATGACTCAGGAGGCTGGGCAGATGGCTCAGTGGGTAAGGCAATTTCCATGCAAGGGTAAAGACCATCCGCACCTGTACTTGCTAGGCAAGCATAGAGGTCTCCCATCATCCCAGGGCTCAAAGGATAAAGAGAGCAGTTCTCAAGACAAGCTGGCCTGAGAGACTGGCTGGATCAGCAAGCTCTGGGTTCAAGTGAGTGAGTCTGCTGCAGATGGAATAAGAGATTTGATGTCATATTCTGGCCTTCATATATACACTAGTAAGCATGTGTATAGGCACCCTATATAGCTATACCCACACATATGTGAACATGCTTATATACACATGTAGAAGACACACACACACACACACACACATTTATGTGCCTAAAATATTCTGTATTGATTATTCAAGGATATAACTGGCATTGTCTTTTATACAGTATTTCAGAAAATCATAAGATGTCAAAACATGATACAGTTGATTTATTAGCCTGTATCATTTGTATTAGCCACCCTCTAAAACAGGTGTCATTGATTTTCTTCTTCTGGTGTTGATGTCTCTGTGTGGTTTCCTTCCCAGTGTATCAGCATTGGCTTTTGGTACTCTGGAAAAGTAAGAGTGATAGTGTGTGAGTACTAAGACTACACCGTGTAAAGCTTTACCACTGCCCACAATAAAATACCTTGTTCTTGAGGTCAGGAAGGAAGAGAACCTGAGTTTGTATCCCCAGCAACCATGTAAAAGCCAAGGATGGCTGTAACCCCATCACTTGCAGGGTGAGGTGGACACAGAACTATTGGGGCTTGCAGGCTGATAACCAGAAATACTACGAGCTTTAGGTTCAGTGAGACATCTTATCTTAAGGGAATAAATTAGAGAATAATAGAGATAGCCATATCTTCTGGCTTATACACACACACACACACACACACACACACACACACACACAGGTGAGGAGATCTGGATGAATGAATATTATGGGCTCTTTGCTATATGCAGTTCCTTCTGCTGTGAATTCCAGTTAACAAAATCACAGATTTGATTTCCTGGATCATACTACTTCATAAACTAAGACTAACAGTCCTGGAGACTTCCCTCTGTTGTTCACTTGACTCTTGGATCACTGCATTCTTTTTCCCATGGGAAACCACGTGTATGGAAACTTGGTTTCAGAATAGACCTGTAGTGTTCTCACCAATGTTAGTTTCCAGTGTTGCTTTCCTCTGTTCACTTGGTTCTGTCTTCCAGGAATTCCTTGTTGGAATTTTCTATTATCTACTGGTAATCCTTAATTACTGATTGGATTTTTTCCTCCTAACCTTTCTATTGTTTATTAAATTCATTGAAGTAAATTCTACTAACAGGACAGGATCTCTACCTTTTAAAACAGTGACAGGTGGGAGCCAGGATTGTACAGATTCTACATTCTGATTCTTGCATCCCATACACATTGATTGCCACAGCCAATTTCATTTCCTGCTCTGACAACACTGGGCCTTTCGCTGTGGGGAGAGTTCCTAGTCACCCGCTGATGGAGCCCAGAAACAAGCTATAGTTAGTTGTGTTAGGATTTTTGTAGGTGTGATAAATTGTAGGTATAGACAATTAAGAAGGTATAGACAATTGAGAAAGACAGTCTATGTTTTGGCTGGTTTGGGGGTTTCAATTCATGATTGGGGGCCATGATGAGGTAGAACACCACAGCACAAAAGCCACTCACTGCCACAGCTGACAGGAAGCAGTGGGAAGAAAAGGCATCAGGGACCAGGTATAACCCCCAAAGCTTTACCCACCCTGACCTTTCTTCAGCTAGGCTCCATCTCTTAAAGTCTAATGCCTTCCACACATAGCTACATCAGTCAAGGGTCAATCACTCACCACATGAACTTACGAGGGACAGTTCACATTCAAACCATTATTGTCACCAATCATGAGCCAATCCATCAGGCCCAGCTTATTCAAAGTTATGCACTTAAATATTCTCATTCCTGTTTTCATCAGACTTACAGTCAAGGTAGTATAGTAATACTTCATAGAAAAACTCTGGGTTGTTTTAAAACTACAATAGAACAAATCTTAGAAGACACAGAGTTAGTTTTATCAAGTAACAACCTGGATATTGATCGTTATAGTCTGTCGAGGAAGGTTAGATTTCTCACGATGGTTCACCAGGGAAGGCTTTTCAGAGAAAATTGTACTCTGAGTTTGATCTTAAATACACAACAAGATTTGGATAGTCCAATAGAGAGAGGAATTTGTATTGCATGCACACAAAAAGATGGTGTTGAGTAAGGTTTGGCTGTGGGGCCGTGAGTGCAGCAGGAGAGAAAGCGTGGTTTGAAGACAGTGGTAGGGGTGGATTGTGGTCTTCAAATCAAATAATAGATTCAAAAGAATTTTGTAGGCCTCAAACTATCCTAGCTATATGGCAAAGTATTATTACAATACTAGAGACTGAGGTGGTGATATGAAATAATATTTGATTTGAGGCTTTGTTACTGTTTTCAAAGAAAAGCGTTTTTTCTTTTCTTTCTTTCTATTTTTTTTAAAGATCATTGCTTTGTTTAGCTCTCCTCCCTGTTCCATTGCCTGTAGCTATCTTTCTTATTGACATCTTTGCAGCCATCTTGAGTACAAATGGTGAAACTGAAGAAAAAGCTGGCACCCTTTGCTCTCCCTTTAAAGGTTCCTCATCTCTTCAAGAGTTTAGACTTCTTATAACTGTCAACTCAACTCCCAGCAGACTACCTAGCCTGGAGGTTTGTTTGCCTCTCAGTGGGATTTGTTTACCACCTAGTAATAGCAGAGTCAAAAAAGATAAAAGCCAATCAGGGAAGAAGAAAGACAGCACCAGCTAGAGAATACCAAGAAAATAAGATTAGAAGCATCAGGTCCCAAACAGGGTTGACTTTAGCAATAGATGAGGATGTGCTTATAAAAATGATGTGCTTATAAAAATTATAATGATAGGGCCGGGCAGTGGTGGCCCATGCCTTTAATCCCAGCACTTGGGAGGCAGAGGCAGGTGGATTTCTGAGTTCGAGGCCAGCCTGGTCTACAGAGTGAGTTCCAGGACAGCCAAGGCTACACAGAAAAACCCTGTCTTGAAAAACCAAAAAAAAAAAAAAACCAAAAAAAAAAGATAAAGATAAGTCTATGGGTGTATGGGGTTATAGGAGGTAGGTGTGGGGGAAGGGTGTGCCTCAGTGGGCCCATGCTGAGATATCCCTTCCCCCAGAGGGAACAGCCACACTTGAAGGTATAGTATGGAAACAGAGTTTATTCAGGGCATGGGGAGGGGAGCTAAGAGGGTATAGAGGCAGAGAAAGGCAGAGAGAGGGAGAGAGTAGAGAAATGGAGAGGCCAGCCATGACCACGTGGAGCGGGGTGGGGGGAAGTGAATGGGAGAGGTAAGAGATAAGAGATGCAAGAGAGGCAAGAGCAAGAGAGAGAGGAGGGGCAAGCAGCCCCTTTTATAGTGGGCCAGGCCCACCTGGTTATTGCCAGGCAACTGTGGGGAGGAGCATACCTGGCTGTTGCTAGGTAACTGTGGGGTGGAGTTTAGACAGACCGCTAACAGATGACCCTGGGAAGCCTGCTGAACACACGTGCTATACTACTTTATTGTGAAGGTTGTTAGAGATTTCTCACATCTCCTAACATCACTTGTGTCTGCCAAACATGGGATATTGAACTTTAATGTTTAAAAACTCCCCTTTGATTTCATTTAACTCATGCCCCAAAATGTGCTCTCTTGTGCTACCGATTCAGGTTGACTGTTCAGACTCAAAGGTGGGGAGATGTCTAACTTGGGTGGATTAAGAGTTAATAACATATAATCCACCTTTCTGTGCAGATATAATGGGGTTGATATCTAGTATGGTTTTTCAGTAATTTCAACAATAGACCAAACTGAAGGTACAGTGAAGTCTTACTCTGACATCTGACTTACTTTTAGCAATATTTTATTCTTTGAGAATTGCTGCTTTGTTAGTTTTCACTAATTAGAATAGCCAAATAACCAAAAATTCTGGTTCTCAGAGTTTGAAAATGAAAGGTTTCAGTGTAGGAGTATTTATAGTCTAATGCATACTGTGTTTTCTAACTTAGGAAATGATAAAGGTGGTTGAATTGTTTTGCTCCTGAAGTCACTTAATATCTATTTTTAGCTATTTCAGGGTCTCTGAACAGGATACTTCTGATCTTGCTAATTCACTTGAGTATAGAATGAGATAAATGCCTTTTGAGTACTAAAAATATCATATATTCACATATATATATATATATATATATATATATATATATATATTTGAACTGGTTGTTTATGACTGGAGGCAATCACTTAGTGGTTAGATAGTTGTTTATAAATTATAGCAAGGAATAAATAGGGTGAATTCTCCAGAATATTTTCAACTGAAATTTGTGATCATGCAACATCATTAAAATATATTAATGAACCCTTCATTCAATATACATTTATTGACACATATGAATTTTTAATAACCACATTAGCCAGAGGTATTTTTCAAATACTAACATCTAGGAATTAGGTAGAGAATGATGAACCAAATGCTACAGCCAAGCAATAGGTAGATAATTATCTTTCAAGAAAACCAATGTGGTCATTTTTGCACTGTTGGAGGAAAACACTTTAGTTTATTGGGAGTTCCCAATAAATGTCATCCAGGATGGGGAATCAAGAGCAGTCCTCAGAAAACCACATAGCTCTGAGAACAAGAAGAACTCCTGGTTAGGTACTGTTTATGACCCTTTTATAATTCACTGTGGCATTTGAAAGCCTCTAGGCATCTGGTATAGACATTTCAGAGATTTCAGGTGAAACTGGTGGAAATGTGCGTTTGTGGGAGGGGTCTGGGGGATGGTCAGAGTTTATTAACCACCTTGAGGGACTTCTTCCACATCCTTTTAGGGACCCAATTCTGCCCTTTATGTCTCACTAACCTTTTAAACTTCAGCCTTTTCTTCCTTCCAATTAATTTTTAAAATGTTTCTACAAGAAGCTGTATTGCCGAGCTCCTACTTGGACTAAAATATTGAAATAACTTCTCTATGCACTGAAGATTGACCTGAGGCATCTAATTTTTTTCAACTTACGTTCATTACTTGCTAGTGATTTATACTCCTGTCAAGTGGACAGGGCATAAGCTACCCTCTGGGCACTTACTTACTCACTCACTCCTGCTTCCAGGGAGTCGTGCATTCACCTCACAGGAGTTGTGTTTAATAACGTGGATATCTTATCAGATGTTGTTAGTATAACAATAAATAGCTAACCCATAAAAGGAATTTAGATCCTAAAGAGAATGTGTGCATATAATGAAATACAATACAAAAACAAGTACTGTCAGGTGAGAATGATACACAGTGATGTGGGGCCCAGAGGAAGGAGTAACAGTTTGAGATGCTCAGAGGGATTTGAGTGACAAATGACACTGGGAGAATATGGTGAAAATGGAGATTTTCACGTGTGCATGTGCACACGCACACACAATCATGGTTAAATGTACTTTGGAAATAGAAAGGATCTTGTTAAAGTTTTAGAGTTTACAGTAAAATATTAAGCACAATGAAGGAAATAATCAGAACATATTAAGGCATATTTTTGAATAGACATAAACCTAGAGATTCTCTAGATCAGTGGTTCTCAATCTTCCTGATGCTGTGACTCTTGAATACAGTTCATCTGCTGACGCCCACCCATAAATTATTTTCATTGCTACTTCACAACTGTAATTTTGCTAGTGTTATGAATTATAATGTAAAAGGTTGCTGCAACTAAATTGTTGGTTTCCAGTCAGAAGTCTTTGGTGTCAGGCCTCAGTTTAGAAAACCACATGGGTGCTGAGGGTAGATGGAGGTATGGTCAGGACAGAAGGTTCCATCTTTGCTTGGATGAAGATGCAATTACCTTTCATATCAGCCCTTGTGTGGATGATGGTAAGAATGCTCTACCCCAGACCCAGGTCAAGTAAGAGATTTTTATTTGTTTGTTTGTTTGTTTATTTATTTATTTTTACATTCGTTTGTTGTGTGGACATAGGTATGCTCGTGCATACCAGAGTGCACCTACAGAAGCCAGAGGCCAACTTGCTGGAGTTGGGTTTCTCCCACTTCATATGTTGCAGTGATGTAATTCAGATCAGGGTTGATAGCAGGTGCCCTTACCCACACAACCATCTTACCAACCTGATGTAAGTTTTAAGGAGAGCTCCTTTTGGTTCCAGTTTATGGAGGTACAAGGTTTAGGGGCTGCATCTGATGATAATCTTAATGTTAGAATCCTAATGTAGGATAGAGCATTACATTGCTTATGCCCGTGTGTGTGTGTGTGTGTGTGTGTGTGTGTGTGTGTGTGTGAGAGAGAGAGAGAGAGAGAGAGAGAGAGAGAGAGAGAGAGAGAGTGAGAGAGAAAGAGAGAGAGAACTTTTCACTTCATCCTCTGAGGCTTTCAAGAATGGGAGTGCTACTTCAATGACTAATTTCAATCACGCCCAAGACTCCACCTCAGAATACACTATGGGACCAAGTTTCCTCTCTTAAGATTCAGTGTGAGTTTGGTGTCAAGCCATATTCAAACAGTAGCACTGTTCTACCATGTGGAATCTGAATATCTACAGGTTGCTGGTCAACTCTCCTTGTCTTTCTATGAGGCTTTTGTTGTGAGACTATTCCTTCTTGGTTTGTTTCTCTCCTTTAAAGAGCAAATTCTTCACCATCCTTCTTTTCTAGTATCTTCATTTTCTTTAACCCACACATCCCTTGCCTTTTTAGGGCTGCTTATTAAATGTATTTTCATATTTATTTTCTAACTTTACTGAGACATTTATGTAAGGGCAGAGGAGTGAGCATATATGCCTAGTCAGCTATAAACTATTTGTTTTATTACCTACTTCATACCTACCATGCCTTTGTAACACGAGGAAAGTACTATTTACTAAGGTTGCTTCATAGCCACATTTTGAAGGTTTATTAGGCTGTAAAGGTAGAAACTGTTGTAAGTGCAGTAACCATTCTAATGGTAGAAACTGTTGTTTTCTGACCTACCTATGTTTAAGGCTGGGATCAGTCCCTTAGGAATACACTCAGAACTATCATTTTGTCCTTTGTCTAAAAAGATTCCAGCTGCAACAATGTTCCACACTCCCACCCCAGTCATCTGGTGAGGTACTTCTAGATACCTTTATTGACCATAACTTAGATGCTAAGCTGTCACCATAGCAAAGGAAGGACTTTCTTCACAGCCTAGCAGATAAGTTTGATTGTGTGGCCATGTGATAGTGTCTAAATTCCTTTTGTTCTATTTAAGTCTAAAGAAAAGCACAGAAAAGATTCAAAGACAATACTTAGAAATCTTTATTAATGGCTCCTGAGATCTAGGATCCTGTTAAATATCAGATTTCAAGCCAAAAGAAAAGAAATTTCTATAGACAGGATATTAAAGTAGCCTGGGGCAACAGAGGAAGAAGGTGTTCCAGTTAGTGACCAGATAGGAGATAAATAGTAGAAATGTGAAGTCATTTGTTGAAAAGAATCCATGCCTCAACTTCTTGAAAACCCTGAAGAGACTTAAGTCAGAGAATCTGCTGTGGTGTGTTCTCTTCAAATGCAGAAGCTGTGGAGGCAGAACTGAGAGCAGGAATCCACAGGTTCCAGCTGAGTGCAGAGAAGAGAAATTGTCTAACATCTGCCAGTTTAAGAACAACTGCATATGATATGACTCCAAGGCGAGCTTGGTTTCTTATAGCACATTCACCCCCAGCCTCCACAGAGTCAAGAACTCTACCCAGGCAAACAGAGACATCATCCAGACCCTTTTCCTCTATTGCATGCCACTGCCTAAGGTGGGAAGTTGAGAAGACAGGTACAAGGGGCCTGCATGCAAGGTGGAGCTGCCAACAGTGTATGGTACTTAGCAAGTTAATTATTGAAAGAAGACAGGTCCCCTGAAGATTAGTTGGCCAGAGAACATCTTAACAGTGTTAAATAGAGTAGAGCCGGGTGAGCTGGGGACCTGACTGAGATTTTTCTTAATGCAGAGAAAAGTCTGTATTGTAGTTGCTTCACAGATGCACCTTTCTCACTCTCTTTGTTTTAAGTTTTCAAAGAAACATTACTAGAAGGGCAGACCATACTCTCCCCTGGTCTCATTTACTGTATTACACAACTATATCCACCACTCTCTCCGGCATATGTGCTTAGATGGAGCCTACAGCATTGATAATCAACAGACTAAGGGTTTCAACTTCCCTGCAGACTGTTGTCTAAAACTGATGTTTTATCTTATTACCTAAGGATCTTGAGCTCCTTTGTCATCATGGTAACAGTGAAACGTAGGTGTGAAGGAAGGAAATGGAGGGCTCTACATCATTAGTGTTTTAAAGTTTTTGGTGGTCCAGCAGGTTCAGCCTGACCTAAGAACTTGTTACAATCTTATCTTCTCTGATTTAACAAAGGAAAATCTAGATCTGGGAGCCAGCAGCCTACCAAATGATTCCAAAATATGTCATACCTGAAGAACCCAAGACGAGCCATAAAAGCTAAATTTATTAAGCTGTGTGTTAGTTCGGGTTTCTATTGCTGTGACAAAACACCTGACCAAGGCAATTTATCAATGAAAGCATTTCATTGAGCTCAGTGTAGAGGAAGTTTAATCCAGCAACATGGCTACTCTAACAAGGGACCATATCCAAAAACCTTCAAGGTCTGAGTGATCCAGCTGGAATGACACACCATTAATCCCTCTGGCTAAAACACAGACATGCCCTTCATAAGGCTAGTTTGTAGAAGAAAGCAGCCATGTTTGAAAATGATGCCCAATTGAGGGGCAGACAAAGTGATAAATAAGGGAAAGATTTTACAGAATGAGTCAGAGATAGGATAGACTCAACTCTCAGGAGAACAGACAGAAAAGTGAGGCTACTTAAGAGCAGTGCAGACACCCCCTCCCACACACACCCACACACGGGGGGAGGGGAAGTTTTACCAGGACAGTTTTACAGACACAGGTTCAGATGAAGGGCTATTCAGTGAGTGCAATTCAGTTGAGTTTAGGCAATGCAGTGGAGTTCAATTGAGTGATGTTCTATTCAGTCTGTTCAGTGAGTGTGGTCAGTGAAGTTTAGTTCATGGAATTCAGAAGTAGTTTTTCCAAGCAGAACAATTCAGTGAGAAGCTGAGAGAAGCCAGTTTCAGTTAGTCAGCTTAGAGAGCAGTTTGAGCCAGAACAGCTGAGCTGAATGAACTAGAAAAGGTGAACTTATTCAGCAGTAAATCTCTGAGACAACAATTATATCTGATGAATAAATGGTACTTTTACACTCATGGTTTCAGAGGGTTAGGGTCCATGAAGGAAAAGCAAAGGGATGGGAACAGGGATAACTGAGAGCTCATATCTCCAACAATAAGCAGGAGGCAGAGAGAACAAGGGGAATGGTCCCTCAAAGTTTGACTCCAGTGATGTACCTTTGCCAGCAAGCTAACATCTCTGAATTCTTCCTAAACAGTTCAACCAACTGGGGACCAAGTATTCACATATGAGCCTATGGGGTGCATTCTTATTAAAACCATAACAAGCTGTATCAAAACTTTGTATTAAAGTACATTTTTGTTGTAGTTTTTGTGCTTTTAAGTATTGGGAGTCTCCTGTGCACAAGAGAAATCATTTGGAAAGACTTTATTTTATATGATCCTGTACTCATTTTGCTTGATGTTATTAAAATACCACATGGTCTCCTTGAGAACAGATCATTAGAAATACATTGCTTAAGCAGAGGTGAATTCTTGACAATCAAAATCTAGCTGAAATATTTCCTACTGAATAACCTTGAGCCCTGGCAACAGGAAGTCCTTGTTCTGAGTTTTATTTTCTGCTCTACAAGTGGATGACCTTGAAGAAGTTGTTTAAAATGTCTAAGCTCCAGCTTCATTCATTTTGACATTGGGATGACAATAAGAACCCTGACCTTGTGGAACTGTTGAGAGAGTTTCTAAGAGCTTTACTGCACGCTAATGTAAGCAAAGTACTCAATTCAGCAGTTGGCATACATAATTTCAATAGAAGGTGACTGCAATTGTTTCTGGGATGTCCTCCATACAGCTTTCGCCTGCAGTTCCTGGGTCCTCATCTGCTTCTGGAAGAAAAAGTTTTCTAGAGATCTGCCACAAGCTAAGAACTCACAGAATATAGTTCTTTATCTCCAAGGCTACAGGGGTTTCAGTCTTCTCATGACCTCACAAGGTTCTCAAGTCAGAAGCTAGTCCAGGTCTTTGTGCCATTTTTGTGTTTTATTATGGGAAATAAACCAGCCTTTGGTTAGGCAACCTTCTGGCCCTTGCCAGTAGTTGAGAGCCGTGGAGAGGCAGTGTGTCCTGATAGACAGTGCAGATAATCTTCTCTTAAATATCTTGTCATCTGGACCAGACTGATAATTTCCCAGATGATAATTGCCATCAAATGAAACATCCAGTTTCTGCTGTTAGTTGTACATCTGACTGTGAGTTCAGAGATACTACAGAATTTTTATCTGAAAATATTGTTAATAATAAATAATACATTATACTGAGGTTATTAAGTAGAACATTTAGGTGATCTTTCTGCAGTAAAGGGGAGTCTTTGAATGTCTTGTCTAAGAAAAATGTTCCCCTCAGCTGAAGGTTTGTCTGTCTGTCCTATCAAGGTGGAAAATAGAACAAGGTTCAGATGGCCGAGGAATTCACAACAGCAGCTAGAAAAGAACTAATGTGTAACCCCAGCTATGCTTCACCCTGTTCCTGTGACACTGGGACCATTACATATCCTTTC
Source organism: Rhynchomys soricoides (assembly GCA_019843965.1). Taxonomy (NCBI): domain Eukaryota; kingdom Metazoa; phylum Chordata; class Mammalia; order Rodentia; family Muridae; genus Rhynchomys; species Rhynchomys soricoides. Next base: position 221,197 of record JADRCH010000243.1, read on the forward strand.
TAAGCCTTCATTTGCCTTGTCTGTGAAATCAAGAGCATATAGGAAACAGCTCCTTCATAGTATTGTTGTAGGTGGGGCATGAGAAATAAAAGTGTCATGTTTTGTTTGGTGTCTACTAAAATGAAAGGCTGAAATTTTATTTGTTGTGTTTAATCTTCCAGGAGGGAACCTCAAGGCAGAATTAGACGTGCTCAAGATTAAGTAGAAATGTTTGTGAAGGACAAAGGAAGAATAAAAGGGAAGGCTGTGAAAGACATCATCTCTCAAGGATGTTCTGATTCCCGAGAGAGAGAGAGGAGGAGAGAAGAGGAGGGGAGGAAAGGAGAAGGGGAGGAGGAGAAAGGCTTAGACAAGACAACTCTAACCCTGAGCATACTGCTCCACTGTTTTCTGTTTAGGCTACAGAAGCCCCCAAGTTATATCTGTACTTTGGAAGCTGGTTCTATTCCATTTTAATGGGCTTGGATTAGAACCCTGATATACCTATTAGCATCTAGGGAAGATGTGATTCTAATGTGAACATGGTGGTGAGTCAAAGGGGAAGTTGCTGAGGTTATCAGTCAATTATACTTCCCACAGGACAAGATCAGAGCAGTGCATTTGTATGTCCACCAGGATGGATTAGAGATGTCTTGAATTACTGTGGACTGAGCTCCACCCAAGAGAAGGAGATGCCAAGAATCCAGTTCTTTCCTGGTTGCTATGGTATGCACCTGTGGTACATGCATACTGGATGAGAGCACCTTGACTAATCCATATGAAGGTCTATCTGGGTAAAGGTCTCAAGCTAAGGTGTCTTATGCCACACAAAAGCACACTATCTTTAAGCATAAAGTCTCTATCTATGCATGTATGTGTACATATGTATGCATATGCATGTATGTGTACATGTATGCCTCCAAGAGTCAATAGTAGGAGCTGTCCAGTAAGAATCCACTGAGATCAATGAGTAAACTATCATGGCAATTAGTATGCATTAACTCATTCTCTGGAGGGAGAGACACCAAATGGGGCTCCCTTAGGACTAAAAATGGGAGCTTTTGTAATTAGTCATTTGAATACAAGAGCATCTCTTTTATTAAAAGCAGCCAAACTCATCATCTAGCAGGAAGGGTGACGTTCTGAAGACTTAATTTATCTCTGCTTCTTTGTACTCGGCAGCATCTTTACAAATCACCTCTAAGCGAAGTGCAAGGAAAGGCACGTGGAAAGTACCAGAGGAAAGCTCTGTTTTCACTGTGGATGTGATGCTCCATTTATTATCAGAAGGAACTATATCAAATATTCCTGTGCTGGAAACAATGATTAAAAGCACCTTTTCATTTGATTGTTTAAAAAAGGATGTGATCTGTTCTCTCTCTCTCTCTCTCTCTCTCTCTCTCTCTCTCTCTCTCTCTCTTATACACACATGAAAGACCAATCGTGCCAGATTGTTTAACCCCCAAGAAACATATGGCACAGTATGACCTTCTACTGGCTGGTTTTGCAGGAGCATAAAGACAACTGGTGCAGGTTTGTGTGTCATCCATCCACCCCATGGTCATGAATTAGTTAATAGTCTACCTAATCTTCATGTGCTGCTCTAAGATTTCAGGTATTTTAAATCTAAATGAAGGCACTTTGCTTATCCTGTGTAAATGGAACTTACAAACAGAACTGCAATTTCATTTAATAGCTATAAACCATTACTCTAATGGTCTGACAAATACCTATGAGGATAGACTGCAATATTTCATCCAAGAAAGGGCTGAATATTAAATAAATGTAACCTCCCAATGGGTTCTACTTTAACCCCCTACTAATTTTGGAGGAAGGACTTAAAAGCTGAAAGCATTTTAGAGCAAATGCTAGGGCGGATGCAGCAGGTTCTGAGGTACAGATTAGCACTTTACCCTGGTAATCACAAACCCTTTTCTCACCTCCCATCAATTCAAGCTCATCACCGTCACAAAGTGTAGAACTTAACTCAGGAGTTGGGGACACCATCCCTTCACAGCTGACATTCTGTCAGGGCTTTCAACCATCAGCTAATTCTCCCTTTCCCTGCTCATACTTACCCCTTCCTTTGAGAAACAAAACCAAGATTTACCATTTATAGATCTCCAGGATGAGAGCAATGCATACCCCATACCATACAGAGTATGACTCATCTTTCTATGGGGAGAGACTAAGGGATTTTTCTTTTTTCAAAAATGACAAAGCTCGTAGGTTAGAAAATGTTAAGGTTGTGTGGAACCAGAAAAATGATTTCTGTAATTATCTTCTGTAATTAAGGCAAATTTTGATGTTGGCTGATTATAGAGTAGGTTTAAAAAAGGGAGGGGGACAACGTTCCAAGGACGGGTGTGCTCAAGGAAATGTTGGGTGAGACAGGGACCATGTGCGTTGCATGCTGGGTACCCTGCAGACTTCTTTCATTTGATTCATGAACTTTCTCCCACCGGAGGGCACGTCACTTGTAAGTACCTCGTGTGATTATTTATTCTGATGTAAGGGTGGGAGCCTTTGTGAAGACCACAAAATTGATCATGTTGGTAATAACCTGAGCAAAATAATAGCAACTGTGAACCCTTTAATTATAACTGACTTTGAAAAAAAAATCTGAAACTGCTTGTAATGGTTGCTTTCATTCTGTAGTTTTGTTTTGTGTTTGACAAGAGGAAAAAAAAAATGCTGAAAGCTGCTGATTATCCAGAAGCAATTACCAGAAAAACCAATCAAAAGGCAATTTGGATTTTTAGAAAAGTGTGACTTATCAATTTATCCAATGGAGTTTTTCTTTTTTTCCCTATTTCTAGCTAATTGGATGTGGTTTAAGAAATCATTTCACAAGGACACCGATTTAAAAAAAAAAAAACAAAACTAAAATGCACCAATAAGCCAGACCAGAGACATGTCTGTCACTGTCAAAACGATTGTCCCTGCCACTCCACCTATTTATTCCCTGAGACTCTTTTGGCTTTCCAGATTTTCTTGTGCTCAGCAGCTGCATCTGCATCCCTTCATTTGGCAAAAAAGTGGAAGCAGGATGCAGAGATGTTAAAATGTTAAATCACGTAATATTTCTTCAAATGACAGGAGAAGGATATGAGTGCATATAATGAACAGATCTGAGACATATTAATTCCCCTTGTAGTATAATGAGGATTTAAAGAAGAATAAACAGTTCATGAAGCATGATCTTCCACCCTCTGCCCTCCCTGAGCCCCATACAGCGTACCCTGGATCTGTGGATATGCACACATGACATGTATATGCTGTTGGAACAGCAGTAGCTACTAGAACCCACTGAACTCTTTGTCTGTAAATCTATCTATATCTATATATCCATGATTTATATTTGTACATAGGCATATATATCAAATATCATAGCAGTTAAATCTTCAAACATTTCCTCCCCCAGACAGCTTGAAATTCTAGTGCACACGTGCACACTCAGGCACACACACACACTTCCATGTATTTGAACACACACACACACTCACAATCACACACACATAGGCTGTTTTAGAGAGAGTGTTTGCCTCATTATTGGGATAGATAAGCCATAGGCAATTTCCTTCCCATTGCGGCATCCATAGGTGCATTTTTGGAAGGTTCTTGTGATACCTTAAAGATGTCCTGTGTTAAGGGACAGAAAGGAAAGGGGATGCAGCAAAGAGGGGAGTGGAAAGGAGACAGCGAGGGAAGAGAAGGAGCAAGGGAAGGCAACAAGGAAGGAAAGGACAGAAGGAAGGAAGAATGCCCAGCAACCTTTGCGGTACTGAAACATGCTTTCTTTGCTCTGGAAAGGTCCCGAGGGCACGAGTGTACAACTGCTTGACTTTCAATATTTTATTTGTGAGAATGTCTTTTCATTGATCTCTGTCTGTATGTCCTGGCAGTGGGCTGTGTTAATTTGTTTTTGGGATATAGATCCCATAGTGTTGTTGACACTTACACTTTGCATTAAGGGTCTTCATAACGCTGCCGCAGACTCACACCTATGACTGAAGAAACTCCAGACAAATCCAAACAAATAAATGAGACATAAAAAGTATTTCCAATGAAGTTTACTTTACAGGGAGATAGGTTTTGTTCTGACATGTATGGATGCTTCAGATTTACTAACAAGTTCATGAATCCTTGAAGCCATTCATCATGCTCACAAGAAAGTGAGATTTCCACATTTATTTGTATTGCTAAAATAAAAAATTAAAGGAAAATTTTAAATTAAGATTTGGCTTATTTATTTAAACATAAATAAGGTACGATCAGATTTGTTTTTAAGGTTAATATTTCTGAGTACCTCTAATGTGCTATTAGTATAAATGTGACTATTTCATTATTATTTTTATGTATGTATGAGTGGATATCGTATGTGTGTATTGCATGTGTGTGTGTGTGTGTGTATGCTCCTTTGAGGGTTCAGAATCAAGAATACCCCTCTCTCTCATTCCCCCTTTATTCCTTGGAGACAAGGTCTCTCACTGAATCCAGAGCCAGAGCTGGGCTGGTAGCTAGGAAACTCCAACAGTCTTCCTGTCTCTACTCCCCTTATCTCTTGAGGCTATAAGCACATACAGTTATGCTCAGTGTTTTGTATGGATGCTGGGGATTTGAACTCAGGTCCAATGCTTACATAAGTGCTTTTACCCACTGAGCTACCTCCTTTGCCTGCAGTTTATAGAAAAAAAAATTGAAATCACATTTTATGTATTTTGTATTTTGTATGCTTAAGTGTGTGAATGGGCATACACATACTATGTTGCGTGTGTGAAGGTCAGAGGATAATTTGCTAGAATCTTTTCTCTTCTTCCATCACCTGAGTCCCAGGGATCAAACTTGGGTCATTAGAGTCAGGGATCAAACTTGGGTCATTAGAGTTGGCAGAAGGCCTATGTCCACTGAACCACCTTGCTGTCCCCCAAGGAGATTTAGTAATATCATTTCATGTTATCCTTTCAACTAGATATCTTTTCCTCATGTTACAGAGAAAGTAAGAAAGGCTGAGAGAAATTTGATGATCCGTCTATGGATCACAGTGCCTGTCAGCTGACTCAGTATTTAGACTAATTCTGAATGCTCCAGGTAGCATTAGTAGTTATGATTTTAAGTCTCTCTGGGCTGTTGAAGGAGGCAGGAGTTTTACTAACTGCTTGCATTACTATCTCCCAGGCAGAACCTCGTATGCATCAAGTGGGCCTTTTCTGATATCAACACAGCTTGCGTTATTTTTAGGGTGAGTCAGTTTGATATATATGTATATGAAAGAAAAAGGAAATTAAATCCTTAAAGACCCTTTATAGAAGATTAAGGAAGCTATTGTGAATACACAAGTGTGGGTAAAGGAAATGTTAATTAAACTACATTTGAAACTGGAGTCAGGTCCTTCTCCTCCTTCTCCTGTTCTTCTCTCTGAGATATTTCCTGTCACTGTTTTTGCTACGAGTAAAAACATTGAGTTAGCTTGACTTTTCAGTGGGTCTGACGTCCTGGTCACATTAGGCCAGGTATAAAGCAGGTAATTTCTTTAGAGATGCCCAGAGAGGCTTGTTGTTTGCATTAGAGATGTCGGATGGGTATGGACATGTTTCAAAGACATTTTTTTTTTCTTTTTCTTTCTAGTGAAGTACATCTCAGAATTTCAAAACAAGGTGCTCAGGGAAAATGACACTATTTATAGGCAGCCTCCACCTCCCATTCTGCCTTTGCTTAGCTCTTCTGTGCCCTGTCTGCTTGCCCGGATGGCTTGTGGGCACTTGAGGTACATAGAAACTCTATGTATGGCTGGGGTCCATAGCCAAGTGGTTAGGATGCTCCTGCTTTGATTGACTAAGAGTGCTATTTTTCCAGAAAGATGACAAATGAAAACTCCGTCCTTTTCAAGTCCACTTTTGTGAAGTCTTCCCTTGAATTCACTTCCTGTTCATTCCTTTCATGCTCATGACCCATGACTAGAAACCAGTCCACAGATGGAGCCGTAAACTGCCAAGTTGGGTAGACTAGCTAATGGATGCTCATGGTTCATGAGAAGATGTTAAATTGTGAGGGTAACATTGCTCAGCTCACACTGGATTCTTCGTCTGCACCTTATTAAACAAAGCCAACCCAATGTCTGTCTCAGTGTTTGATCATGGCCTGATGTAGTCTATGTGACACAGGGCAAGAAAGGACCAGCAACAGCAAGAAAGATATTATCCCTAATCTTTGTTCTTCTTCCTTCCTTCTTTCTTTCCTTCCTTCTTTCTTTCTTTCTTTCTTTCTTTCTTTCTTTCTTTCTGCTTAGTATTTTGACATAATTAAGTAAGGCTTAGGACTTTGAGCTGTAGAATTTTGAAAGTAAAGGCAGAATATCTTTGTGTTTTCCTTATCTTTACCATCATTTAATTAGCTTTTTTTCAGAGTCAGAAATAATATCCACACACCATATTTTCTAAGAGTCAACAATGATTAAGAGAGGCCTAGAGTAAGTCATAAAAAGTGAAATCATCTATGCAACATTTCAACATTAATTAGAGTGAGGTGGTATTGCATTGTGTGTAAAATAATAAAATAATTTATAGAATACTGGACACTTGGTTTGGGGTGGAAGTTTAACAGCAGAGTGCTTGTCAAGATCTTAGTTTGAATTTCCAGATCTCCTCTCTCCTTCTTTCCCTCTCTGCATGTGCATGCATTTGTGTACCAAGGGGGAAAATTAACATTTCTTCAACTACTAAAGAGAATTACCCAAACATAAGAGAGACTCCCTTTTTCTTTTATGTTCATTTCTCTGCATATCAACAAGATAACTCTAAATGTTCCACCATTTATACTAGACATAGAGAAAAGACCAACAATTGATATACATAAATGCCATCCAAATGGCAGAAGTATTAAGCATATAAAAATAAGAGGGAGCCACCGAGGACTGTCTTTTGATAAGGGCAAGGATGGAGTCAAACTGACTTAACCTTAATAGATCTCTATTTATAACAATAGCAAAAAGGCCAAGTTGCTAGTACAAAATGTTACAAACACCTACTTTTGGATGACATGTCTGAGCTCTGGCTTCAATACTATGGAAGATAAGAAATTAAATAAAAGCTACCACAAAACAAAACAAAACAAAACAAAAGACTCACTAACAAAAAACTCAAATAAATCCTGGCATAGATACATGAGCTAGTTACCCTATATTTCATTCATTCATTTATTGGACTATATTTATTTACTCTATCTGGCTTATATACTTAAGATATAGTATTTATCATGTACTTGGCTTTAGGGTACAACTTAAATTTATGAGGACCAATGTGATGGCTGCCTAAATGCTGATGCTTAAACTGAGATTAATTAAACCCAAATAAAATACAAAACTCACTGAATTTACAGTGTTCAGTAGTCACTGTGGCTAGTGCTCCCTGAACAGATAGACCATCCTTAGAGATAGACTGCATCCATGACTCTGAAATGTTCTACCAGGTCACCCAGTGAAGAAAGAAAACCATGATCCTTATATTTATAATTATAGTAACATATATTTATACATTTTAAACATAAGAAAAAGATATGAGCACAATATACTGCCTAGCAATCGAAGAGGACTGCACAAGTAGGGGAGACATACTTTAAAATGGTAGAGGGGACAAGCCTTCTTTAAAGAGTTCTTACACTAAGACTTGAAAGAGAAAACGAAGCCAGATGAGCAAAAGGAGTTTCTTGATGATGTCACTGGGCCATTGCCATAGAAATCCATGCTTTGTGCTGGGTCACTGCCCTGTGTTAAACCTCTACATGTTTGTGTAAGCAAATTGGGTCTGACTCACTGAGAAGATTCGGCTACTTCAAGGTATCTGAAAAATGGCTTCTGAACTCCAGCTTCCAGGTCTAGCATGCATCATCATCACTCATGAAGACATCTACCCAACACAAAGTGGCTTGCAGAGCTGGCACATGCGCTGAGTCTATTGGTCAGCATGGTCTAGTCGCCTCCATAACAAATTTACTAGAAATGATCATTTTGTTCAATGAGACAAATTAGAGGAACAGCTACTGCAAACCACCGACATGTGAATGTGTGTGTGTGTCTCACCCCTTTCTCTCTCCTTCTCCTTGATATTGTCTTGAGGCATCAAAACAAAATGAATCATATAAAAGAAAGTATTCACCACCATTGTATAAGAGAAAGCTGCATTAGAAGTGTGAGGTCACTTGTAATGACATAAAATGTGATGTAACTGCACATTGGAGGGAGTAAAAGGTACATGGAGAGTAGATAACTTTTAGCTAAGGAAAGCTTCAATGATTTGATGGGTAAGGTGAGATGTTAAGTGAACATGTTAACTATAGCTAACTAGTACACAAAAAGCTGTGCCTGGTAGTAAGGCTGCTGAGTCAGAAGCTGTTCAACACTGTTCAGGGAAGAAACCAAAGTTCCCTCAGAAATATTCACAACGATCGGAAGAGCCCCTCTCAACCACTGAAGGTGCTGGATCCCAGAGACCAAAACATCCCCTTCTTTGTGGAGGAATCTCTCTGAATTAAAGGGACCAAAACCCAAATAATGTAAGGCAGGCCTACATTACTAATGATTGGTGAAGACTGTCGCCCTTGAAGTTAGAGACAGAGACTCTGCTGTGTCCAGCTTTGCAAGGTTGCAGCCCCGAGTTTGCTAAGGGTCTGTGGCACATTGCTGGCTCATGCCTTCATTGTTATTACTGTTAAAATATCACAAGAGTGTTCCCAGGCCACCTTTTGTTTCCCCTTTTCCTCTCTGAGTGGCTAATAAACTCAATGTCTTTCTAGCTTCAGGTTATAAATGATAGGATTGTGTGTGTGTGATATGTATCTGTCTGCATTTGTGTACGGGCATACACACCCATGTCTATGTGTGTGTGTGGAGGCTGGGGGATGACATCAGGCATTCTCCTTTCTCTATTTCATTTTTTAAGACAGGTCTCTCACTGAAGCTGGGGCTCACTGAGTGGCTGGAATGGCTGGCCAGTGAGTTCCAAGATCCATTCATCTCAACTCCCAACGTGCAGGGTTTGCAGACATGTATCACCATGCCAATGTTTACTTGCGCCCGGGGATTCACACTCAGGTTCTCATGCTTGTACCGCAAACAGCTTACCAAGGGAATTATCTTCTGAGGCCCAGAGTTCCTTCTTTTTAACTCCATTCCCTGAGTATATACTACGTTTTCTTGGGGTAGTGATCAGTTGAAGGGCATTAAGGCTTACTTATTTTATGTCTTGGTTGTAAATAATGCTGTAATGAGTGGGAACTGAAATTGGTACAGATGCCACATTGATATACTTATTCCATATCCTTTGCATCGATTCCAAAAATCAGGTTGCATCGATTCCAATGCAGTGGGTTGCTGTATCATGTGACGTTTCACTAAAGTCTCAACAAGATTTTCTTTAATGTTTTCAAAGGACATGCGTTTTTCTTCAATTGAAGCAGTCTCGGATTCTGAGGACAAAACTTTCAGATTCAATTAATATAAGTCCTACTAATTTTAAAGTAGAAATATTTTTAAATATTTTGTTTCTTAAGATAATGAAATCTATGAGAAATATTCTCTTTTGTGTTATATTTAATTCTGCTGACATTTCCATCCTTTTATCATATGCTTTCTCTATAGTCATAAGGACATAGTTTTCATCATGTATGGATACTATATACTGCATACATTTCTAGTTAGTTTCATTAGACTTATGACACATATCATTGTCTTTAGAGTGGGTCCTTGGTGATGGGTTTGAAAAAGTAACCTGTTCTCCCAAACACAGCATCCTATAATAGACAGAGGAAGGGTGCTGATTCCTTGCCGATTCATTCCATTACTTATGCATAATTCCACACAAGTAGCTCAGATTCACCCAGAAGATAGAAAATTCATCTTCGGTGGAACAGTTTTGAAATATCCTGAATAAAAATCACTAAGCTTTGGGAGCCACCGAAAGTTACAGAAATCTCAAGCAGAGTTTCTTTCTCTGGCTATGGATTCTGTAAGACCCAAACGAAAGTTGCCTTGCCCAAATTTGTAAGTCACTAATTGAAAGTGGATTGTAAAAGCTGGCTCCCTATTGGCTGTTTGTGTTCCTTTTGAATATCTTCATCTCTAAATCTCTGTGACGGGTTAGGAGCCTTTCCTAAATAATTCCCTATGCAGACATGCATATTAAAAATAGCTCATCAAATGGACTAAGAGGAGCACTCTGTGTTGCCCAGTCCATCTCCCCACACAGACACATTTTGACACAGTGTATCTGAGTGCTAATAATGACATTAGAAGATGTTGGAAGGAGATCTAATTCAGCATGCAGAAGTGACTTTCCTGTCATCTCCTATTTTCTGCACAATTGACAGCAGATACTTGGGGCTGAATTTTTATTTCAGGTCAAATTTCCAAGGCATGAGGCTGTCTGTTAGGAACAGATAAGACCAAAACCAATACGAGAGCACTTGTTGGAAGTGTCAGTGGTGCTGAGAATTTGAAAGGGATGCTTCAGTTTTCTGTTTAGGACATGACATAACAACATATGTTTTAGCAGCAAGAAAAACCAACCAGAAGCTTCCTGTCATTTTTCCTATGGTTCCTACTGGGGAGACTTCAGAAAGGAAGTCAAATTTCTTTGGGAGAAGAGTTGATTTAAAAAAAAAAAACCACCTACATTTTATTTTATTTTCCCCTAGCCAATATTCCCCAGAATATTCCAAATAAATGTGACTTGCTGGTAATTCTCAAATTTTAACAGAAGGACAAATAAGCCTCAGCATTTCACTTTCATAGGTGAAAAGCTGTGTTGATGTAACAGATTTAAAAAGTCTGGAAATGAAAGTATGCAGGCTTAGAAAATTATTTCCATGTGATGACCCACAAAACTAAATGGGAAACTTAAGATGAATTTCAAAGGATGCTCAGTCAGTGTTCTGGGTTAGCCTCTAGGTGCCTGATGTTTACTTGGCTAGCAAGCACATGCCAGCTTCCCCCAGCTCAGATGCCAAACTAACAGTCACTGGCTCAATCTATGGTTGGTCCTAACATTTGATTGTTCAAAACCATGGCTGTTTTCATCATCTTTTGATATATTAGGTTTATTTTATTTATTAACAGCCCAAAAGCCTTACCACCAAAGCAAAAATTCTGAACATTTTCACAAACCTAAACAGGATAAAGTGGTTCTTTCTCTGTGAAAAATTTTAGTGCCCAACGCCTTGGTGTGCTTCTGTGAGACTCTGACTTCAAGGGTTCTTTTCGCCTTTCCTTGACCCATTTTTATCACTATCACTATTTAAATACTTCTTGTGGTGTTTGAATTAAAGTCTCCCATCTTATTGTCACTTCTTCTGGTGAAAGAGTGATTTAAAGCCCAACCAAGCACATAAAGATATTGTTTGATGTATGGCTTTCTACCACTCATCATTATAGATGGCTCTTTCTTTGAAGCAGAGCCCTTGGGGAACCCTAAATTCCAAATGTGAAACTACCTTACAGCAGACCCGATTTGCAGTTTGTAACACAAGTGAACCCTCATGAACTCATTTATCTCGGGAGACCCATGGCTCACACGGTTCACATGTTCCTGCAACCTGGCCTCGAGGATTAGGGTATCACAATTTCTTTTTATACATTTCCTCTTAGTAGTTAGATTTTTCTTTAACGTTCTACATAAACAGTAGGTTTTTTTACAATGTGGTAGGTTTTACATGATCACCACAAGGTCTCTTTACAAATACATCTTTAGCAGTCTGTGAAAATGTGATTGCTCTCATCTGTGTTTATTCTACTTGCAAAACTCTTAAAGCAATAGCCAGGCTTCTTCCTTCTAAGTAGGCAGCAATTTTCCTCAGAAGTGAATATTGCCTACATAAAAAAAAAAAAAAAAAAAAAAAAAGAAAGAAAATAGTCTCTTTGGAAATCTATGTACAAATTCCAAGAACTAATCATTGCCCCAACTTTTCTAAAACATTCTCTGAATTTTCTTTGGAGCCAGAATATAATTGCAAAGAAAGCACTTCACTGTTTATCTCCCAACTTACTAATTCATAATCAATCAACATTATTTGTTGACAGTGTTATTAAGCGTCATCACTATTATCTTTTCTATCAGTGGTCTAGTTATAAGAATTGATTGCAATGATCTTTCAATTCTAAGTAGTAAATAAAGCCTTCTACAAAAGGACAAAGAACCACCATACTTGGGTGATAAAATGAAATGAGTAAGTTCCTGTCACCATGTGCAATTTGATTCTGTGATTAAAAGCTTTTTTTAAAATTTTTTTACAAAAATTGTGTGTGTGTGTGTGTGTGTGTGTGTGTGTGTGTGTGTGTGCAGTTTTCTCTGGAGGCCAGAAGAGGGCATTGGAGTCCCTGGAGCTTGAGTAACAGATGATTATAACCCTAGGTGTGCTGAGAACTGGAGTCAGGTCTTCTGCAAGTGCAGCAGGTGCTGCTTACTTCTGAGCACACCCCCCCCCCCACTAGCCCCAGAAATCATTTTTAATCTATGAGATTACCACCAGGTTAGAAGCAATACCTCCAATAGTTTTTTTCTTTGGGGGGGGAAGATAAAATTACATATATTGTCCAGATAAATGTTGTATCTTTATTCAGAAATATGAGCTGGAATTTATATACAATAATTTTTCTCTGCCTGATCCTTTTGATTTGTTTTACCTGCAAGTAAACAGTGAGCACCCAGAGCTGTCAGGACATTGCAGGTTGTTAGTTTTCTCATTCCATTGGAAGTGTTTTCTATGAACCATTTGCTCCTTAAACAGTCCGAGATAAGCATGCACACTCATGCATGTGCACCCAAACACACACACACACACACACACACACACACACACACACACACACTCTCACACACACACATTTTGAAAACATTTCTGTTCCTTAACAAGCTCATGCATTATTAGCAAATTTCTACATGTTCATGGGGCTAACGCCTCTGTCTTTTATTTAGCCTAGCCTTTCCTCCTCTTGGGAGGGAATTTCTAAGAGTGGGGAAAGCAAGCAGAAGCCACACAGGGCGTGTTTTTCCATTAGAGGTTGCTTTTGCAGCTGGAATATTGCTCCAAGCATTTGCATGGCAAAGCTTTTAAGACATTCTACTCTAAGGGCACCTGTAAAGGTGGTTAACTTGAAGACAGGAAAAACTGTGTTTTTGAGGGTGAACAGCAAGCTGAAAGGACCTTTAGTGAGACACCAGCTTGTAAAAGTTTTCTCCAAATAGTTAATAGGCTGTTCTTGGGACCGTGGCAGCATAAACCAACATAACCTCCCTCTCTCCTTTCCTCCAGCCTGGTGAGTGAGGAAGGGCCGATTAATTATTCATTCTAGTCTGTTCCCTCAGTTACAAGGAGGAGCAAACAGCAGATATGTAATTTGCAGGCATCTCCAAGTCATATTCTGACTAAAACCCTGGAAGTTTCTGGCTTGTTCTGACATTGCTAAACCAGGCACCAGGTCTGCAGGGCTTTCTGTGTGCCTCTGATTTAATTCTCAGAGACAAGGAAAGGCTGAGCCCAGTGAGAAGAGAAACACAGCCATGTAGAGCAAGGCGGAGTATGTAGAAGCCCTTCCTTGCTGTCCATAGCTACAAAGACATTTCCTTGTACTGAACAAAGTACCGAACACCATTGGTCTGATATTAGATCTATGAGAAAAACAGATGTAGTTCACAAAACTGTCATCCAGAGACTCTACGAAAGTGTAAACCTTATATAACTGATGCCATTTGTAGTTCTAAACCAGCTATAGTGGTTCCTTTAAAAGTTAATATTTATCTTGCCATAATATTTACCTTCACAGGGTAACTGCTGCTGTTTTCCCATGACTGCAATGAAGAATTGTGGTAAGATAAACTCACCTCTATAAGACAAATGTCAGCTGTTTAATGCAAACCACCACATGAACATTCCAGGTTTACTTTGAATCTGCTGAGGGTCTGGACCGCAAGTAAAATTTAACACACACACACACACACACACACACACACACACACACACACATTTCCTAATAGGAACTAGGGATTATAAGAAATGAATTCTGGGACTGCACATGACTTAGGGAAAAGATGGCTGGGTTGGAGGTATAGAGTCTGCATTCTGTGTACTGTTCTGATGATGGCAAGAGAGCTGAGGCTAGAGGTAATCCAAACTTTTACAGTGCAAGCTGCAGTCTGAAGTTATGGTCAGTAGCAGACTGGCATGGTTGTATATTATTAGAGAATCTCAGAATAGACTAGGATCCTTACCTCCCCCCATGTGTTTGTGTATATGTGTGGGTTTTATATGGATGCTGAATATCCAAACTCAGGTTCCCATGCTTGAGTGCTATATGCTTGACCTACTGAACCATGTCCCTGGCTCTAATATAATATTTATGAGGTATAGTATAATTCTTTGACATGTATTTACATTATGAAGTTATTAAAGGCAACTTATGAATAGGTCCATAGCCTCTCATACTAATATTTTCTTTGTGTCAAAAACCACTTAACACCTACTTGTTCTGCAGCACATCATTATTTATTACAGTTCTTGTTCTCTGTAATAGATCACTAAAGCTTATTCCTCCTTGCCGAACTCAAATTATGTGTCCTTTGGTTAATATTTCTCATGTCTTCATTCTCTATCCTTCCCCAATCTCTGATGAGGACCACTTCGGTCTCCAGTTTTGTGTTTGATATTTTCACTTTCCATATATAAGTAAAGATACGACACACCTGGCTTATTTCACTTAACTCAGTGCCCTCCAGGTCAAATCCATGTTGTCATGAATGACAGAGTTTGTTTATTAAAGTCTGGGTACTATTGTATTGTGTATGTCTGTTAGGTTTTCTTCAACCATTTGTCTAACTGTAAGCAGTGAGGTTGTTTGCTACTCATGACTATTATGAATTGGGCTATAGTATACATGGAAATGCAGGTGTGTCCTTGGCACACTGAATTACTTCCTTCAAATGTACCCCGAGAAGTGGGATTGCTGTAGTATATCACAAGCCTAATTTTTAACTTCCTTTTTTCTTATAAAATGATTTTGGGATTTTAAGAGTTTACATAAAATCCACTGATTTATTTATGCAGAATGGAACCACTAACAACACATATTCTTCTAATTGAAGGCAGATTATACCTTTTATTCCTCTTCATTTATGTGTATGATCAGTTCTTTATTTCATCATTTTGAAGGATTATATCTATAAGAAGAGTCATTAGTGAAATGATCTCTCTCTTCTTCCTCTGTTAGAGTGGGAGTGGGGGTGGGATAGAGTGAGGGTGAGGTGAGGGAATGACCAAGGACTGCCTGTGAGGGCACAGTAAGCAATTAGTCGTCCTCTAGCCAGAAAGTGAAACATTACTAGAAAAAGCATTGGCCAGAACCTTTCCATTTCCAAGTATGTGAGATAATCTATTTCTCTTGTTTATGGGGATTTTGTTATGGCGTCTCGAGCTGACTAAATGAAGGTACCAAACTGATCTCTAGGAAGGAAAAAGTTTTCTTTTTGAATCACTTTCTGGAAAAACTGCTTTTTTAAGAGCAATGAGTTTACTCTGAAAGACTGGAATAAAAGCAGAATACAGTTAGCAGCTATCAGCGATCACTTCTATGTCTGCACATGGCATTTCATGCTTTTGTGCTCAGTACTAGGGCATCAGGAGTTGGCTCTAGGAGCCTAAATTCTGCAGGTAAGAAGAGCTTTACATAAAACTATGACACCCCCTCATGACACACATATTAGCTCACCTGGGAAGCTAACCTCTGAAAGCATTACTATGTATTCAGCAGCATGTACATGGCATGAGTGCAGAATAGAAAGGTAAAGATCCGGAACCACAAAGCGCCAAGAGACAGGTGGCAAATATCATTATCATTTTAGAGAAGAGAAAAAATGAGCTGTGGAAAGGTCAGATGTCTTGTTCAAAGTGACACAGAATGGAGTGGAGCCTGAAATTATTAACTTCTGTTTTCTAATCTAGTGGACTTAAGGTCATTGAATCCAACCAGGAAGGTCAAGGTATCAGTTTTATGTCAGTTGGCATCATTGCCTCTGCTCTTTTGTCCTCTCACCTGGGAGCCACTTGATGACTTCAGCCACAGCAGCTATCCCCTTCCTGGAAACCAGAATCTGAAACTAGACACTCTATTAAAAACTAGTGCTGTGACTAACTACAAGATTAAGACACCTGTCCCTCTAGGAAACTCAATAGTTTTTGTCGAACCTTTGTTTTCTTCGATGGCCTGGTAATTTCTTCAGAAGAGTGAAAAGCTTCTGTTGGCTGACACCTGGAAACTTGTTCCAAGGCTAAATATTAAACTATATCTCTAGGGTCAACAAGCATACATACTACATATTGGTTACCATACTCTGCACTGAGACTATAGTTTCTATAGTACTGTGCTAATGTGTGGCACTACATTTGAACAAGAGGATTGACCCCTAAAATGATGTCTCATGAAAAAAGCTGTGTAGTGACTGAGTGCCACCATTTCTGTTTGCCTCCACAGTGTTACTGCTATTGATCATGACTTCCTTCAGATTCTCATTTTGGCTCACGGACCACACCCTTGACTCTCTAATACCCATATCTTTTCTTCTTTCATTTCTGTCTACCATCTATTAGATATGGTGTCGATTCTAAAACATGGAGCTATGTGGAAATTATGAAATGATGTGAGACCAACAAAACTCATATCCTGATACAGAAACTTGATGTGATTTTGCTACTGAGATAAATTAGACCACATTTATACATAACAGGAGTAGCAGTGTAGTTCAGTGGATAAAGGTGTTTGCCTATCATGACTGATGAGTGGACATCCATCCTAAGGATTGTGGAAGGAAAGACTCAACACCTGCAAAGTTGACCTCTACACATACACTGTGGCACATACACACTAATCCCACAATACATACTAAATAAAATGTAGGAAGATAATATTAAAGATTATATATGGCAAATTTGAAAACACGTGGGGTGCAGTTCAGTTTTAACCTTCAGTTCTTTCTTCTTGGAGTTGGTGAGAAACTTTATTTTCTGAGACAAAATGAGGAAGCCATATTGTTTTGGCTTATATACATGGTTATTTGTTTACTATTAGTAAACATCTACATATTTTGCAGGAATGTGTTGCCTCTATACTTTAGTGTTATCATTCTTAAATTCTACATGATATGATCCCTAAAAGGTAAGTGAGCATTTTCTATTATTATTAATTACTGGGCTGAAGTCAATTGTGTGCCCTGTTGTTTAATTCACTTCTGACTTCAAAGGTGAAGGGGTTGACATCATAGGGATTTTCACACTTCAGGTGCCAGCTATCCACATATCTGTAATCCACCTATACTTCTTCCTGGATAAATAAAGGTTCACTAGACCCATGATCCATTTTCATATATGATCATTCACCCAGATGACTTACACAGCTCACAAAGGTGCTGTACTTGAAATTATGAATTTATAATTAAAGCTAAATTCAGGAAATTCAAGTGGAAGAGATGCATTTGGCAAGAAATGAGGTAAAGCAAGAACACAGAGCTTCCACTGTCATGGCTCAAGAGTTGCAATGGAGCTCCTTTTTTGTTTAATTCATTAGGTAGCCAGAATCAGAATATCATTATCAGGCTGGCAACTGTAGCCAAGAATGACCTTGACCTTCCGATCTTCCTTTCCTAGTCTCTGCTGGTGATTGGTGGATGATCTCAAACTCTAGTCTTCTTCTCCCTAGAAGAGTTCTAGTGGTTAAAACTATTCAAGAACTCAGTTCAATTAGCACAAAAGTTTCCTGTCAATCAGGATGTTCTTGTCAGGTCCGGCATGGCTGTGGAAGGGACAATGTGACACGCTGTGATAGAGCCAGCAGAGCATGAATCTTCTCAAGTGCTGATGGTTGCTGTCAGTATACATATTGTTTGAATATGTATACTTTATGTATTTACATATTAAATATACATTTTATGTATATTTAAATATACATAAAATATATTTATATATATTTTACTTTATGTTCTTCTCCCTGCCAAGGTTATCTGTGAATGTAGAAAACCTCCCTGCCCTGATAATCAGAAACAGCATGATTTCTGAAACCTGGTCTGTAGACAGATCTTAAAATCAGAGATCTAGAAGCAAGAATGTGTCTGGTGTTTCTCAACAATATGCTGGCTGTGACCTTTAGGATGGCACTTAAGGCTGTGGGAAAGAACTCTGAAAACATAAGTTCAAGAAATCTTTACAGGATTTCTTAACAATGCAAAATATAAGTATGCAATATGAATTGTATGAAGGACTTCTTGGACTTGAAAGAATAGAGGGAGCTTCACTAACAAGCCATCTTTGTCAGAAAGATTAAGAAAGGGATTTAGGGAATGGTGATCTCAGGGTAAGATCCCACTCATCTAATCTTATTATTTGTATTTGCAGTTGATCAAAGAATAATTTGAACCTTTAATCTGAATTGAACTACAATCCAGAAATGGAGGGCACACTTGTGATCCAGATTTTGAGACTGGAAGACACGACTTTTGATCCAGAACTTGAGGAATTGTGGCCATGAAAAGCGACAGCAGTGGTAGATCAAGTGCCAGAACCAGCTTCTGTGCCATTGCTTGGTAGTGTTAAGAGTGCTTTCACCCAAGTAGCCTCAATGGCTTCCTTTCAGCCTACAGAGACCCCAGACTTGGAGAAGAGCCTGGCAGAAATGTGTACTATGTTACAAGAGCTTAAGAACCTGTGTTCCCTGCTTCAAAAGTCTAAACAGGAAGCCATCAGGGTCCTGCAGAGGAAAATCTGTGAACTGCCCACTAGACTACAGGCCCAAGAAGAAGAGCATCAGGAAGCCCAGAAGGCAAAGGAAGCAGACATAGAGAGGCTGAACCAGGTCTTGTGCTTGCACCACAGGAATGAGGATGAGCTCCTGGAAGTGATACAGAAGCAGAACAACAGTCTATCCTGGGGCAGATAGACAAGAGTGGCCAGCTCATAAACCTCAGGAAGGAGATGACCCAGCTCACACATTTACTTCGGCATGAAGAGACAGAGACTAAAGTCCCAGGAAGCCCTGGAAGGCCAGCTAGATCCCAACTGTCAGCTGATGGTTACTAACTGGATCCAGGAAAAAGTGTTTCTCTTAAACACTGGTGGACAAGCTGATGGCTATGGTCCTGAAGGTGAAAAATGAGTAGGAACAACTTATGGACAAGTATTTGAGCAATAGGCACATCCTGGAGGAGAATCTTCAGTGCAGTTAAAGAAACTAGATGACACAATTTAGGATATCTTTGAGACTCTGTTTTCTATCCCAGAGGTAGTGAAGAGTTGTAAGGAGCTACAAGGATTGCTTGAATTTCTGAACTAAGAAACTAAAAATACTGGAGTGCAGTGGTGTGCATCTGTAGCTCCAGCTGCTCCAGAGGCCGAAGCTGGTTAGTCCCAGGAGTTTGGGACTAACCTAACATGGACAACACAGCAAAAACCTGAAAGATGAATTCCACTCCACTCCAGTTTCCTTCAGGATGCTTATCCATTCCAATAATAAGACCAATTGGCATAGACCCGACCATGTTTTATACTATTTCAGTAAATTTAATGTAAAAAAGAAAGAAAGAAAGAAAGAAAGAAAAGCCTAAGCCCAATCAAGGTGGAACACACCTTTAATCCCAGGAGACAAAGGCAAGCAGATTTCTTAGTTTAAAGCCAGCCTAGGACACAGAGCAAGTTCTAGGTGAAGAAAAGCTTAGGTCTAGGTATGGTGGTATACATCTTTAATCTCAGCATTCAGGAGACAAAGCCATGCAGATCTCTGAGTTTAAGGTCTGTCTTCAGAGCAAGTTCCAGGACAGTCAAATTTAGGCAGTGAAAGAATTAGAAAACAGAAAGCTGGTGAAAATGTGATAGAACAATGGGGCCATGTTGCAGTCCTAGCAAGCAACAGAACTCAGTAGCATCCACCATGTGGCTTTGTCTTTAGAGTCAAGAGGCTAACGTCATAAGGGTACTTGGGTTAAATGATTGAATTGATATACAGTTCCTAAGGAAGTAGCTTATATAAAAAACTCCTGCTTTGGTCTGCAGGAGTTATATTGAGCAAATATATATATATGGAGAGAGAGAGAGAGAGAGAGAGAGAGAGAGAGAGAGAGAGAGAGGCGGGGAGAGATATCTTGAGCAGAGAGTTATCTTGAGTAGAACACAGAGCTGTCAGCTTGCATCCATCACTGACCCCTAGTCTTTTCTCTGCTGCTCCCAAACACCCTTTCCTCAGGACCTCTCCCAAGCTGAGGCAAGTCCTCAGCTTGCTGTAAGTAATTTTTTGAATTCTTGGGCAAAGAACCTGAACTAAAGACATATTTATATATATTGTTAAATCACACTATCTGTTGCTTTTCTTTCTTGTGCACACTTTGGTCATCGAGAAGTTGGTTTTCCAAGTTGTTGATCAGAGATGCCTGATGACATATGAGTAAAGGAGTTTTATGGTTGCAAGCCTAAATGCTAGAGAACTTTGGAATACAGATGCATTTTTAAAACTCAACACAAAATGTTTTTTTCTTAATGTAAGAAGCCAGGTGGCATCACCACAGGTATGATTTTGTAAAAAAACAACAACAAAAAAAACAAAAAAACAAAAAAAAACAAAAACCAAACCAAACAAAACAAACCCAAAAACTATAGACATCTGTCAACTGAGATCCAGAACAATCCAGCATTAAGAAGTTAAGGATAAAAGGAGGAGACAGGTGACTAGAGGGTAAGAGCAACAAGAGGGAGACCTTGATCTTGTACACAGCAGCAGAAAGGAATGTTTTGAGGAGGAAGGGATCATCCCTTTATAAGTTACTTAGTAGGTAGAACAAGGACAAGGAAAGATCAGATTTAAGCACTTGGTGAGAAAATGAGGATGTCCTGGGAAAAATAGAGACAAATAGACACTGTTGTTCTAGTGTGTGTGTGTGTGTGTGTTACTCACAGAGCAGTAGCTGTTATAAAAATTGAAGCAAACAAGGGTTTTATAATAAGAATTGTTTTGAAGATGGGAATAATAGTAGCAAATATATATTGTAGAACTGAGCCAATAGACAGTGTATGCAAGATCACAGGCAGAGTAGGGAACTCATACATAAGCAGAACTCAGTTAGTATTGTGGGCATGTCAAACATATGGATGTGCAAAATATGATTGCTTTTACTCTTTAGTGATGATAGATTTCGAGCCATCAGAATGAGGAGAGTAAAGGAGGCAGGGAGTTTCCAGATAGAAAGTATGAAGTAGTCTTTGAGACAAGTGAAAGAGTGAATAAACTAGGGATATAACTAGAATATATGTAATAAGAATATTTATATTCTTATACTAAGTGATGTGGCATGTAGCAATATATAATACAATGTAATATATAGGATAGGGTTGTCCGGCACCATTAAACTACCACTGGTAATTCATGAATTAGTAGCAAGACCCTCTAAAGTGGTTGTGCATTTTGGTCTAGTCACATGAATACTTGGGTGTAGTGAAGATGGGAGTTGACCTTCTCTGGAATTGGTAAGAGATCGTGGCAAGAAAAAGAGTCTGCATTCTTTCAAAAGGTCCAGGCGATTTAAAGTGGATAAAGAGGATGCTAGAGTTGATGGTCAATGAAACATGGCTGAGTAGTCAGGATTATAAGTCCTGCTGAGGTTGAGATACTAATAGGAATGAACTAGAGGGACCAGAAGTGACCTGACTAGGGAAGTGTGGAACTGGGACCAGAGAGGAATTTTATCAGAGTGGGATCATAGAGAGATTGCTGGGTTAATGTAGAGGACAACTACTGAAAAATCCAAAGCACTGAGAGATGGATGAATTTGAAAGATAATTTGCATATGAACCCAAAAAAACAGGCAGGATAAGGGTGGGTGTGAGATATGACTGACAAGGCTTGGAAGCTAGGAGAAATGGGTTGCCTGGGGACTTGGGAGGAAGTCACTGAATGACAGTTATAATGAAAAAGGCATGGCGTTACTGTCTCCTGAGATAGCAAGATGAAAGTTTTCAAAAGAAGATTTTTAGATTTATTCATTTTGAAATTTTTACGTGTATGGGTGTTTTGCTTGCATGTATGTGTCTGTATGTACATCACATACATGCAGCGTCCACTGGGCCAGAAGAGGGCACTAGAATCATCCTGGAACGGGAATTAGAAACAGAAGTTAGTGGGCTTGTGGAATGTGGGAATCCAACCTGGGTGTCTGGAAGAGCATTCAGTGCTCTTAAATGCGGAGCCATCTCTCCAGCCCCCCAAACAGATGTTTTTCTTTTTTTCTGTAGAGAAGAGGATGATGTGAAAGCAATAGAGAATGCCTGGAGATCAATTAGGAGTGGTGTGTGTGTGTGTGTGTGTGTGTGTGTGTGTGTGTGGTGTGTGTACCAGCAGTAGCTGCACAGTTCCAAGGCTATCATCCAAAAAATTGCCTTACTATTTTGTCTATATTCATAATACAAATATAAGACAATATCCTTGGGACATTTTCTTTTTACGCATTCTGGCTGAAATGGGCTGTGGAAATGCTGTTTATTTAGCAAAGATTTTGACTGTGCAAATGATCTTTAACTACTTAATTGGCTTCGAAAGATCAAAAGTAGGGAAAGCAATATGCACGCTGGGTTGGGATTTTATAGGCCTATATATTTGGGAGGTGTTAGCAGGGTAGAAGAATAATGCCTGTGGATTATTTATTATTACCAAGGTTAGAAATAGGAATTCTGAGGGAGTAATGGTCTTCTAAACTGGGAGAGTTTTCTGAGTTGTTGAAAGTAGTTTACAAACGTGTGGAGTGAGAGGAAAGGCTAGCTTTGTAAATTGTGGGTATTTGTTTATTTTTGTTAATTTCCTTTGTGTAATAAAATGGCTTTCATTTTGTTAGCCAGTATTTAAAGCTTTAGCTTTCTTCCAATTGATATGCCACAGGCAATAAATTATGCACAGTGCTGCTAAAAACAAATCAGTTTTTTTAAAAAGCAATAATTACCAAAGACCACAATTACAGTTAACATTAAAACAGATAATGCTTGCCTACAGCTCCTTGTGTGCCTCCTCTACTACCAAAATGCCAACTGGTGTTTGTAAGCTACAAACATTGGTGGTTCAAATATGCTAAGAAACTTGAGGAAGGAGCAATGTTAGAATATTCTAGAATAAAACATCCTGCGCCTTCATCACTTCCCATCCACTCCAGCCCAAGCTTCCAACACCTTTACTGACACTTTCTCTCGTCTCCTGAGCGGATAGCAATACCAGTCTTCCATCTTCCTCTGTCTAGAATATACTTAACTAAGTTTCCCTCAAGTATGTCTCCCTCACAACTCCTTCCTCCTGTTTACATTCTTTATTTTGTTATAAGTCCTAAATGTGTGTGTGTGTCTGTGTGTCTGTATGTAAGTGAAATTGATGTGACTTACAGAACATTACCTTCAATACTGGGAAGCACTAATGACTGCATTCTGGCATGCAGATGGAGCTCTGTGGCAGATCCCAACTATACTTCACCTAATTGTCTAAAACAGAGGCAGCTCTTTGGTCCAGTTTGCTTTTTCAATTGTGATTAGGGTACTGTTCTTTGCCTGTCATGTAGTTGATGGATAAAATTATTTCTGTCACTCTGTTTTGCCAGGTATAAATACATGCATGTAAAATGGTACTTTTGACATGCAAGAATTGAAAAAGCTTGTATCCACTTGGAAATATTTATGGTGAAACACTATGGTGCCAGGAGCACCCTAAAGACTATCTAAAACCCTCTTAAAGAGAATAATCAAATTGTCCACAGCTACACCTTTCATATTCTCTTTCTTGCAGTGGTAAGGGAAGTGAAGAAGTGCTGTATGAGAAGGGGCTATGACACTCAGGATCCATTTCTTTGAAGTAATTTGAGTTTCAGGGCTAACCCTCATGCTTCCAGAGGTACTGGTACGGTGGCAATCTTCTGAAGATTTTTTGTCTTTACAAAATAAAGAATGTTGGATTTCTTCTGTATATTACCTGGATATTACACAGAGAGAATAGTAATGTAGGAGTTACAGTCATTACTACAAGCTAATGGGAAGTTTAGATCAAATAAGAATCTCGTATCTAACCTACAAGATGAAAACAGCTTTTTCCTCTCCTGGTTGGCTTTTGCTGTTATGATAACACATTGACCAAAACCAACGCAGGAGAGTGCCCTACTATGCTTGAGCTCAGAGGCCACAGTATATAGTCTTTCCCTGGTAATTTCTAGTAGCTCAGTCTTTTCAGGTCTTCTTGTAGCTTATGTCTTCTCATTGGGGATACTACAGAAGCATAATGCTTTACTCTTTCAAATGGTGTTCACAGTTTCATGTCCCTCAATTGTCAATGAGCTTATAGTATTTCTCTACAGAACAATAGTAGATATGAATGGTGTGGCAAATTCCCTTGACTACATCCAACTTGCTAGTTTCTCCTCTTCCACAATTCATTTTCTCATCTGTAAATAGTACACAACTAATTCAAACCATGTCTATAATTACATCTGATATGAATATCTATTTCTAGAGTTATTTCCTTGTTTATAAACAGAGAACAGGGCTAAAACATGGTTTATCAGATAAAGATACTTACTAAAGATTTGGTAACAGACGAAAACTCCAAGAAGGAAATGATATGCTATTTATTTTTGTTAATGTAACTTTATGTGGCTAATTATACGGACAATGAAAATGAACAATTTTAGTAAGTTCTTCCTTCAATTCTCCAAACTTAATTTTGAGACAGAGCTATAATCTGATAATTAAACCGAACTATTTTCCATGTATTTAATTTGAACATTCTTGAACAAAGATAAAAATTATGTGTACATAAAGTAAAATCATATGACTTTATAATAAGTAACTTTTAAATTGCCAGTGGTGTCATTTTATTCTCTACTAGGTATAAATACATATAAATGGTCTTCTTGGTACCAATGAGTTAAAAAAAAACCAACACCTTGTATCCATTGGGAGATGCTTATTGTGAAATACTACAATGTCAGTAGCTTTCTAATAAGTATCTATTAAGTACACATTTCTTCTCCTAGGTATGATGAGAATCACATAATACATATAAATTTTAGTTGGTACTAAAAAGTAGGTGAAGGTGTAGTATGTATACATGACCCAGATGACCTACAAATGCATAAGCTAACAGTACCAACATTAGAGAAATATGCCAACATTATAAAAAATTAATTAAAATGGTGTTCTGAATCAGGCAGTCAGGAACAGGGCTTCCCATTTTCTATCTCTAACATTTCCAGGTAAAATGGTGCATGTTTGTGGACTGCACTGAGTTGGAAGCATATAGACAAGCACTGTCTAATAGAAATACAAGTTGAACCAGAAAAGTCAGTCACATAGGACATGTCAATCTTCTCATGATCCTATTACAGAGGTTAAAGTTCTATTTTGATTTAATCCAGATATAAAAAAATCATGTAAACCTATAATTAATATAAATTACTAGTACATTTTATATTCTTTTTCCTAACTTTGCCTTCAAATCCCAATGCATTTTTAAAAGAATTATTTTTGTTTTATATGTATGAGTGTTCACATGTGACAGAGTGTATATATATATATATATATTTATAAGCTAACAGTAGTCATTGGATCCTATAGAACTGGAGTTACAGGCAGTTGTAAGTCATCATATGGGTGCTGAGAACTGAACCTGGGCTCTCTGAAAGAGCAGTATATATTCTAATCTGCTGAGCCATGTCTCCAGTCCCCAGTGTATGTTTTGCAGTCATAGATCATTATAGTTTAGCCATGTGAAACTAGCTCCATGGGACTGGATAGACCTGACTGTAGATAATGTACTCTGTGAAACCACACATAGAGAAAAAGAAGACTCAAAGTCCATACAAGAGACCTTGAAAGTGAGGTAAGACTTGTCACAATGGAGGTAGGACTGTGTGTCAAATGACTTCAAATGAAAATGAATCCAATGAGCTTTGCTCTTTGACAAGTTTACTGGCAACCAGACTTTGAAACCTGAAAAGATTTATGTCCTAACCAACATGGGGTTGAGAATCTTGCTATTTGGTTTTTATATTAAACTGGAGGTTAGACAGACAAAAAGAAAGAAGTGGAATTCAATTTGTTGGCATATCAGAGGCAGGTATAGTGTATGTATGCTGTCACCCTTTAATATACAAATGCAAAACCACCCTTCTCTGGACTCAACAAGCCCTTCGATACTCAAAGGATGTCATTGAAGTCTGCTTGGGATTGCTTGAAACTATACAGCTTCCTACCAGATCTGTATAATCTCTTGCAAATTTTAGAGTCCATATTTTGAGGAAGAAACTTTTCAGAAAGAGGATTTGATAGATCTCTGGTTCTATCAAAAAAGATGAAGCTATTGAATTAAGTGTCCTCCTGAAAATGAAAGGAGGAAAGGGCCTGGCACATAAGAAGACCAATAGGAGTCTGTTGCTATGAGTATGATGACTTTTATCAATATCCATATCATCAATATCATCATGTCACGGTCCTTTCACCCTTCACTCCTTAGCGCTACTAAAAACAGAGTAAATGTTCTCATGACTCTAAACACAAGAAACTCCTCTTTCTCTTTTAGAAGTAGTTTCTGTATTCCACGACACTCAACCTTACATATTTGCAAACTCTGCAAAAAGTCTACAATAACAAAGGTTATGCACCTGCAGAAAACTGTATGAATAGTAGCTTCCAACATATAATGTTGGAGGTCTTGTTAACTGCTGCATCTAGGGGCATGTGCTAAAGGTCTGAAGGAAGTATATATATATATATATATATATTTTTTTTTTTTTTAAAGTTTATTTTTTGTGTATGAGTGTTTTGCCTCCATGTCTGTAAGTGTACCTCATGCATGCTTGTTGCCCATGGAGATCAGAATCAGATATCAGATTCCTTGATCTGGAGTTAGAGATGGTTTTGACACCGTATGCGTGCTGGAAGCCAATCTGAGTTGTCCACAAGAACAAGTCATCTTTCCAGCCCCATGCATGGATAGATTACATTCTCTTTCTTTCTTCTTGAGCAACATTAATTCCACAGCAGCCACAATAATGCCAGTATGAAGGACTTGAGGGACTTTATATTTTCTATTTTAACACAAACCTGGGATGACGCTTTATTGTCTGATTGCCCCTCCTTCCTCACCATCTGTGGCTGATCTGCCCTTCATTTCAGACTCTAGACCTATCCTCCCACTTTATCTTCTGTCCCTCCATCTTACATTCAGCGTCTACCTTTCCATCTCAGGTTCAGAGTGACTTAGTCCTTGCACTGTTATGAGTCACAGAAGAGAAATTCAAGTCACCTCTTAAATCAGAGAACTACTTGTGGGAAAATAGGAATTTTATACCTCATTGAGGAACTGAGTTAAAATAACACCCCTTTGGTGTACTCCATTGGGTTGCTTTAGGGAATGTCATAAGGATATCAGAAATGGGTAATTCATACCCTCACACAAATGGAATGCCTTTCTTTGGCACTGTTTTTATGCTGTTTCAAGTAAGTAATCCAATGTCATAGCTACCACCATCTCCCTGAGATCTATACTGTTCTAATTAACCCTTCCCTGGCAAATGACCCACCTTTTACCTACCTTTTGGCAAAGTGTTTCTCTGATCAGTGATGGAACTGGCCATTTTGTGCACTGAACAGTCAGGTCAGAGAGTGTGCTTCATTCTTCCAGATGTGACCTGGGATTTCCTCATATGTGCTCTTTTCTAAAAATAGTTTAAATTGTCAATAAATATATTTTCATACAATATAATCTGATCATGGTTTCCACTCTCCCGTCTCCTCCTACCTCCTGCCTGAGCTCTCACCCTTCCAACTCCAGGAATCTTTGCTTTTTCTCTTTTTTTAAAAAACCAGACAGGCAAATAAAAAGGGCAGAAAAGCAAGAATAAAACAAAACAAATAAACCAATAAACAAGAAAAAAAAAGAGAGAAACAAAGAACGAGTCCAGGAAATGCATATACCCAGAAACCATATGCAAGCAAAAGACCAGTAATTTTTTTTAATGGCCAAAAAAGGCAATATGAGACAAAAAAACCCCAAAACCTCCAAAAATACCTTTGATTTCCTTTTGTGGAGGCCATCTGCTGCTGCGCATAAGGCCTCTCCTTAAGTGTGGGTTGTATACCCAGTGAGACTTGCTTGCAAACACTAATTTTTCATTTGTGGGTAGTTGTTAATTGGGAATGCTTGGTTAGGGATGGGGGCTTGTGTCTACTTCCAGCTCAGCACTGGGACGCTGCCTGGTTTGGGTCTATGCAGGCCCTATGAATGTTGCCAGTCTCTGTAAGTTCATATGTGTGTCAGTCTTGTCCTGTGTGGAAGATGCAGTTTTCTTGGTGTTCTCCATCCCCTCTGGCTCTTACAAGCTTTCTCCCTCCTCCCCCACCACTCTCTAGTTGCTGAGGAGAGGGATTTGACAGAGACACCTCAGTGAAGACTGTGTTCCATGATCTCTCACTCTCTGCACATTGTCCAGTTGTGGGTCTCTGTATTAATTGACATCTATCATAGGAGAATGTTCCTCAGATGATGACTGAGTGAGATACTGATCTACAGATGTAGCAGAATGCCCTTATGAGTCATTTCATTGTTATACCCTGTAGCAGAACAACAGTAGTTGTCTGACTATACTCTTTATTCTTGTTAAGGAGTCTGCCTACCTGCTCTTGATTTCAAGCTGACTCACCTCTCATTTTTGACTTTCTGATTTTACAGGTTTCCATGTTTTAATAATTGTCCCAAATCATCATGACAATAACCCTTTGGGCTAGTAGTGCCGATACCATGTGTGCTAACAGCCTGTTTCTGTCATTGGTTGACTTGCATTATCCTGGATGTACTATTGCATTTTTAGATCTATGCAATGTGGGTTAAGATCAGCTATAAATGAGGAAAACAAAAAAATAAGAATAATCTGGGTCTTTTTCCTTTCCAGTATTACTTAATTATGCAGATCTCTCCTCTCCAACATGGAAGATATAAAAGGATGAAAGATTCAGCCTTGGTTTTAGGGAGTGATAGGACAGGTCAACAATGGTCGAGCAATTACTAATTAGAATATCCGGAGATAGAGAGAGGTAAAAGACTGTAAATATGTACCAGTTAGTTATAATTAAAGTAATCATTTGTGTCCTGATTTCATGTTAGATGCCTAGCATGAGTGGTCAGAGGTGTATTTTATATTTAGAGAAAATATAGGATGGAAGAGTATGAAAAAAGATACATCGAGAGAGTCCCTACCTTTCCCCGTTGTTTGTCTTCCTCGTCTTTCTTCTGTCTTACTTAATGCCTTCCTCTCCGTTTCTCTCATACTAGAGACTGAACATAGATTATTATACATGTTGTGTGGATGTGCTGCTACTGCACTGCATCCACAGACCTAGAGAAGTCTTCGTAAAATGACAATCTGATGGCCCGATGATGCCATCCTATCCTGTAGAGCATCCTACCTCCTTTAGAACACTTTCAATGGCTGTTCTTCCTGGCCCTTCTTTTTCAGCCTTATCCCCTAGTCCCCCTAGCTGACTACTCTAGTCACACTCCTGTTTTAAAGTTCTACTTTGTATACTTCACAGTTTTACCTTATGACACTCCTTCCTGGACCATTTGAGTTTTGTAGTTTTTTGTTTTGCCTTGTTTGTTCTCACCAACAGTCAGATTTTAGAAGACATTCCACTCTAGTGCTTCCCCAGGCCTTCTTGCACTGACCTTAGTGTAACTTCTATTATTTTCTAGTGAGTTCCCCCCAGAAGGCTTAAAGCTCCATCAGGGGTGAAGACCCCATTAGGTAGTTTACAGGCTGCTCAGAACAGTGCTCACTGTCTAATGAAGCATGGTGAGTTCATCCCAGCCGAATCAGTTGGAACAGGACTAGAAAGTTCTTGTGTTCCTCTTCCTATTTCCCCAGCTACTATG
The DNA here is from genome assembly GCA_019843965.1 of Rhynchomys soricoides. Lineage (NCBI taxonomy): Eukaryota > Metazoa > Chordata > Mammalia > Rodentia > Muridae > Rhynchomys > Rhynchomys soricoides. The sequence continues at coordinate 251,144 of JADRCH010000243.1, forward strand.
GTTTGAATATGATTTGAGTTTTCCCTTGGGAGTCCATGTTATTGGAGTTCCCAGCAATAATGGAGTTGTCAGAGTTGTCAGAACCTTTATGTGAATCCTAACAGGAGAACCTTATGTTACTAAAAGCATGACGTCATTCTTGCTTGACCTTTGGTAGTTTTCAAGAAAGAACAAGCCTACCTTCCCACTCATTCTCAGTTCTTTGCAGAAGATGCTATTGCCATATGTGTGCCCATCATGATGGTTGCCCTCTGTGATTCTCACCATAGGACAAATCAGGCTCCCTTATCTTGATCTTTGAACCTTTAAATTGATGGACCAAGTAAACACTGTTTCTTCATATATCCCCTCCTTGGATGTTTCATTACCATTTTAAAGGGCCGACAAAGATATTGTCTTTGCACAGGTATACAGAGGCAGCACCTCTTTGTATCACCATGTGACTTCTGTCAGAGTAGTATTTCAACTGGTTGAGGATTGGAATGTTTATTTAACTTGAAATCAAATAGCTGTCTGGGCATCATGGTTTCCTGCTTATACCATCTGTTAAGAGGATGAAGCAGGGGGATTGCTGTAGCTTTAGGTCAGTCTGGGCTATGAAATGAGACCATTTCTTAAAAACAGACATTAGTAAAAAGAAAAGAAAATACATCTGGTCAATTGAGAAAGACAAATGGTCTTAAATGTGTATGTCAGAGAATCTTTATATTTTTTAAAATTTTAGTAATATTTATTTCTATAGTAATTGAATATGTTGCTAAATACTTAGTGTGTACTGACTCATCAATGTAAAGACCAATGCTATAGGGGACATGCCATAAGTAGGCACATCTTACAAATGATGAAACAGGCTCACAGAATCCAATTTGAAATCACCTGGTAAGGGGACCTCACGGGCTGCCATTGGATCTAATGTTAAGGACATAGGCTTGCTGGAGTTGGGTCAATTGCTCACAGTCTCAAATCAGCTGCCAGGATTCCAGCCATAATATTTTCTCTTTGGGAAACTTCTGGTAGGCTACTTCACCTCTTGTAACATATATGTCTCTATTTGTGCTTTTGAGGATCAATTACAAACTCCTCAGTGCAATTTCTGGCATAGATTAAATACGCAGTAAACACTGGCTGCTAACATTCTGATATGAATCGAGACTGCTGATACTTTTCCTCTGTCATCAACTCTTCGCTGCTTCTTTGACACATCATAAAGCTTTTCTGTTCTTGGTAGCTTTGTTATTTGATAAAATTTTAAGTGAAATTTGATGAAAAATGCTCCAAGGAGTGAGACCCTGCAAGCATCATTACTCAATTTCATGGTCAATCATATTCCAGGTGAGATTTCAGAGGCCCTGAATTTTGGTCCCAGAGATGGAGAGAGTGAAAAATGTGTCTTTTCCAATTAGGGAATGTATCAACGAGTCTACATGAAGCCTTAGAAAGCATCTGGACAGTAGCTGCAGGTAGAGGGATCTGAGCAAGGGCTTGTGTCTTGTATCCCCACAATTAAATTTTTCACTGGTGATAATAGAATATTCAGGTAGCTTCATCATCTTGTCTGTGACAATTTGAGCACCAGCATCCTCTAATTCCTGACTTCACTTAATGAGATGTGTTCTGCATCTGGTTAGTATCAGAGCTACATCAATACAAAACACATAAGGCAGGAAAATTCCAATTCACAATTGGCCTGCATTGTCCATAAAGGCCTATAACAGAATATTAGAGCTTTAAGTGGATTTTATACTTGTTTTATTGTAAGATATTGTAGTTTGTTGCCACGTTGATTGGTGAAACTTTTTGAATTAGGTTAATTAAAATATCTGAGACAGAGACCAGTGAGAGTTCTTCTTCTCTCTGATACAGTACATTTGTCTAAGTTCCCAGCACTTTTGGGCATCAATGTTCCCGTGTGTAAATGACTGATGTGAACTACATGAATGTCTAGCAAACTAGATTCTTTGTATCAAGCCCAAACTACCACCACTGCTGTAATACTGCATTTCCACTATTCTAATTTGCTTATATATTATGCTATTTGCTAATATATTATATATATATATATATATATATATATATATATATATATATATGGCTCCTTTTACTTACAAGAGCAGAGTTAAAACATTTTAACACAATTAAGCTTTTGTTGAAATAATGTATAGCTGGCTACAGTGTGTAAGCTGCACTTCAACACATGGTATTTGGTGATCATTTCTCAACCTCCCTAATAACTGGATTAAAAGCCTCATCACTGTATCCAACACAAAGCCTGAAGTTACACACTTATACTTTATAGAAAACATTGATCCTTGACCTTCCAAGTTAGACCTACTATCTGTCTGCTGGATAACCTTGGGCCAGTCACTTACTATTCTGAGATCTCAGTGTCTTCATCTTTTCCAGGAAAGGAGACTTTCATGAGCTCATTGGGGAGGCTGAGATAACCTATGAACTAACAAGAGGATGTAGAGTGATCAGAGTGAATAACAGAGGCACAAAGCTGGCAGTGTCATCATTACGTTGCTATCATTTTCTATTTCATTAAGCAATTTCTATATATTATCTATCTATCTATCTATCTATCTATCTATCTATCATCTATCTACCTACCATCTCTCTATCTCTTTCGCTCTATCTCTATCTCTATCTCTGTCTCTATCTACGCATAGTCACAAACAATCCACACAATGTTACTCTTAGATGATTCCAGGCTCCTAGCTCATGGTTACCTTAAGACAATCATTAGGAATGTCTAGGACCAGGTAAGGGAATGGGAAATGCCATTCCCAGAGTCAGTAGTATGTTCTTGTTTTGACAATTTTGCAAGTTCTCCTCATCAGTATATAAGAATGGAAATGAAGTCTCGTGGTCCACGGAAACAGAAACCTTCCTATGCACTCTTTGTATAAAACAAGGTAGAGGAGTATGATTTGTAAGCCAGTGAAGTATCTAATTAAGATATAAAGAAAAAGAAAAATGGAGTGGTAGGGATTTGAGCAAAGAAGCAATGTGTTGACAAGACTCATGCACTGTTATTAAACCCATCACTCCCACAGACAGAGACGAACACTACCTGAAGAGTTCTGCCATGTCTTAGCTTATTTCCTGTACAACAGTTTTCAGCCATTTTCTGTTCCTTTCTACCAACACAGAGATGAGCAGAGAGACTCTCTTCACTTTTCTAGCTTCTTAACCAAACATAACCAAGGATCTCCAGAGGCAAAATTTGTTTCCTCAGACAGGCACTTAGACCTGTGTGTCTGAGGTTTGTAGAAGGAGTAAGTCTACTCCAGGAGCAGTCATGGGAGGGGGAAGCTCATTTCTGCTCTCAAGGAGAAAACAGAATTCTTCCAATCTCTTCCATTGCAGGTGAACTACTCGATGCTAGTCAATGCTCACCTCCAAAGCAATGTTGGGTCTGCCTGGAAGAACCATGCTTTGCATCAGTGTAGTTGCCTAAAGGGGACATTTATGAACACAGTGTCCAATCCATGATCATCAGTGTTATTCAGTCCAAAGCATCTTGATGAATTCTTTTAAGGTGACACTGACACTGAGGTTTCAAAGTCCCACAGCTTTTGAAGTGCTTTCAACCACTGGGAGTACTGATCAAAGCCACCAGTCTCAAATCTTCTTAAAGGGGAAGTGAGAACTGAGAGACAGAGGCCAAGTAACTGAGACTCTGGAGGCAACCCGGCTTATGTTCTTGATTTTTACTGCTATATCACTTTTAATCACACAAAACAAGTTCTTCAAATGAAAGTCAATATTATTATTTTCTTAATAGCTTTTAAATGATTTGTTTCCTTTATTTTCATAGCTTATCTTATTTAATGTCATGTTGAGCCATAGATTTGTTTTCAAGAAATTTATTTATGCCGACAGCTCATTATGGAAACAAAAATGTTGCTGTGAGTAAGTAGATTGTGGATCTCTCTGTGTAAGCGTGCATGTAATATACTTATTTGGATTTTTTTTTTTTAAGTTTGAATCTCACATAGCCCAGGCTGTGTGTGCCATGTAGGCAAATATGGCCTTGAATTTCTGACTGTCCCTCCTGCTGCCACCTCCTGAGTATCGACATTACAGACATGGGCCAACACATCTGATTTTTGTGGTGCTGGAGATAAAACCCAGGATTTTATACTTGCTAATCAAGCACTCGGCCAACTGAGCTACATCTCAGGCCTCTCTATGTAGAATTTTATTTTCTGTGATATTTTCCCAATTAAAGGAGACCAGAAATGATCAATCCATATATCAGTCAAGCAAATGAGCTCTTCCCAGGTCTGTGTCTTTAGTCTTATTTCTACCACGCATATTTTATGAAAAGTTTTTTGACCTCTTCCACTTATGTGATGGTCAATCTACATGATGGCTTGTGGCCCGACACTAGACTCTATGATACCATTTAAAAAATGTGCAGAAAAAAATGTAGTACCATTTAGTGTTCGTGAAGTTAGGTAATCATTGTTTTTATTATTTCTGGTGATAGAATTTTTTGATTGAAAACTTAATTTAGTCACTCACTCACTCAATCAGGTTTTGATATGGCCTATCCTGGGCCCAACATTATTCTAACTGTTAAGGATACAGTGACAGATTCATTTCCATTTCTTCATTGATTTGACAAGGTAGAAGATAAGTAAACACAGTTGGGTACTTCTTTGATGAAGGAAGGAGACTCAAAACTGAAGTAACTGAAACCGTCATTATTACTGTTTTTGCAAGTGATTTATGAAAGACAGAGATAACCTTAATTAATTCAGTGTCTCCTCTCTCCCTTTTCCTAGACTCCACCCTAACACATACAGGGATTCTCTTCTCTCTTTTCAATAGTGGATTTTTCTTACTCTACCATAAAAGCATTATTTCTGTAGCTTCTATGGTAAGAAGTTTACAATTTTAGCTATAGATTTACCCCTACATACACTGTAAATTTAGAATAGTGAGGGAGAAAAAATCTTAGCTTTTAATTGAGAGTAAATCTGACTTTTCTCAAAATGAGCTTATATTGGAAGAAGAGAAGTCATATGTGTTGGGGGCATGTGTAGCTAGTGAAGATGTGTGCAGTGCTCTACTCTGGAACTTGGCTTGGAGATTGATGTATCTGATTCTATGCTCCTTTTTACTCTCTATCCTCAGGATTTTCTCTTGAATGACCAAGGGACCAGAAGAATTTCCCCATCTTTCAAGTCTCAGATCTATCCCCAAATTCATATCTCAAAATGATCTGGATGCTGTCTTAGCACATCAGCCATGACAGTGCCCTCTGCCCTGTTCAAAATGTTAGAAGCCCTTATACCTATCCTGGGGATGGGTATCACTGCCTTCAGAAACTTTCTTTCTCAGCTTGAGTGTCATAGGCTAGTGACAACTTGAGTATTATTCTCATATCTCTTAGAAATAAATAAATAAATAAATAAGTAAATAAAAAATCACACCACAATTCTATTTTTGGCAGTTGGATTGCAATGTTGGTGCAAAGCTGGTATAATCAGGGCCTTTACCATGAGCCACGGTTGTAGTTTCTTTGAATGGACCCAAGATTCCTACAGACAAATGTATTCTGGAGACCAGGTCTAAAATTTGTTGGAAATGATTGCTAATCTAATTTTCTCATTGTATTCTCCTAAGCAATTCTAGAGAAAGAATGTATAGAGGTCATTACCTCAATTATAGCCTAGTTAACTCTACAGATAATTATAATACCAGAGAAAATATAAGTTGGGTGATAGCGATAATCTTCTGATCAAAGAACTCTCTCCCAGGGCAAATTGTAGGATGTGTCACAATGCAGGCACTGTTTTCGTTTTTGTTTTACTCTGAGTCACAAAAAAATCTGATGTTTATTACTGCTTCTGTCTGGAAACAGCTTTCCGTTGGGATTTGGGTGGCTCATAGTTTTTTCATTATGGTACAAAGACTAAAGCACTAGTCTCTTTGAGGGTGGTCTTGCCCTACAGAGGGGAGACCATGGTGACAATTTCGTCTCTCCATGATCTCTGGAAGCTGGTATTAGAAAGTGATTTAAAAAAAAAAAACAAAAACCAAACCCAGGCGTTTTCTTGTGTACATGATATCTAAGGGGAGATAAAGTAGGGCAATTGTCTATGTTTTTTTTTCTTTTGTGGATTGTGACTATTAATACCTGGAGTAAATGTTACCTTATGCCTGAGTGAATTGCATCTGAACATGTCACTTGTAGCTCACTCTCCTTTGCTCTTCATCACTGAGCAGAGACTCAGGGCCGAGGCTAACAGGTCAACAGAAAAGAATAAATGGAATTAATCCTGAAATACCTAAAGCTTCTGACACAGATTTTTTTTCTTACCGTTTGAAAACTCCAAGACTTAGTATTTGCAACTTTTGCTGAATCCACCCCGAAAATGTAGCTAGCTTGGGTGGATGATTGAATTAAACAGCTTGGTAATTCATTTCAAAAGTTAAAGTGACAGGAATACATCTCAAAGATGTATATAAATATATATACATTTTATGAAATATATATATATGTATATGTATATTCACACACACATATATTTAAACTTCCATAAAATTTCAAAATTTCCAGGCTCCTTAATGAATACACTTTAGTTGTATGCAAATCAGAAAACTTAATCAACATGAGAAACAGCTACCATTAATGACAAGAAGAGAATGCCTGGCACAAACATGAAGCTAGTGTGACTTGGTTTGGTCTGAAAGTGTGAGTCGAAAGCCTTGAACAACAGCAACAAATTCAGGAGCATTTGAACAACCTACCCATGTGTAAAAACACAAATGGGAACAAATTAGACTTTTTCACGAAATCATCATGGGACAATTGTTTGCAAATTAGTCTGACAGACTTAGAGAGATTGCTTTTTGATTTGAGTCTTTCTGGAGGGGACACTTTGACAGTAGTTTGGGGTAATTATGAATATTTCTTCATTTTGCTTGCTTTAATGGATTTACTAAGTGGACTTTGCTTAACAGGGATTAGGCTCTTCCCTGCAGACCGATGTGAGATTCCTGTTCCTCCACACCCTTTCTATAACCAGTTCTGTTTCCCTCTGTTCATCCTTTGGCCAGTGGCCTTGCTACTCGTTTGTCAGAACTCTTCTGTTCACCTGTACGTAGGGCCTCAGCTTTCTTTTTAGCAACATTTCCCCATTATTTTGTCTTGATTCTCTCTGGAGGATGGTGGGGAGTCCTGAAGCAGAAGGCCCCGGGGAGGGCAAGGGAGTGCAGATGAGATCGCACAAGTCCAGGGCAGAGACTTCGTTCACATGGTTTTGGAGAGTCGGTGCAGCTGTTTGCTCATCTGTGAAATGGAGATTTTTGAAAAAGGAAGCTTCTTTGGGGGTTTTGAGGATTAAATGATATTAAAAAATGCACGTAGAATCCTTGGCTCGGTGCCTGGGAAAGAACCAGAACTTGAGACAGGGGAGCTAAGGTGCAGCTCGCTCTCCTGTACTACCTGGACCTTCCTGCTGCTTGCCTTGTTTTCAGCCCTGCTTTTGTTTATTCTTTAACTGTACACCAGTCTTATGTGCTGACCGACCACAGAATCTCCGGACCCGCAGAAGGAAATAGTCTACATTCCTCATTTGGTAAAAATCTTTCTTTCTGAGTAAAGCTTCAGACAAGGCAGGGACAGAAACATGAAGCTGCTGATCAAGAAGTCAATTCCGGAGTGGAGGCGGGCTCTGTGTACCTAAGTGCTCCGCTTGTGACCCAGGCTGAGAGAGTACGTCCTGCTCTCTAATACCTGTTCAGTTCCTAAAATATGCACATGCTCTCCCCGGGGCAACTTGCACCAGATGTTTGTTCCCTCAGACTTGGCTCACTGAGAAGATAGGCTTAACCTCAGAGGTGTCTAGGGGTTCCCTAGGCAAATCTGCCCCATAGTTCTGTGTTCAGTAGGTGGGTGAAAGTGATGGAATTGTTTTACAAATTTCCTAGTGAATCTGTTAGCTTCACCTTCTTCTAACACCTTTTCTCTTTAACTCCACTTACGTGAATTTATTGGAGTTTTCAAAAGGTTTTACACGTGGCCGACACGGACATAGAGGGAGACCCCCAAATAGATGTTTTTGAATCTGTAGGGCCAACAGGAAACCTTCCCTTTTATCTTCTGATGGTTCACAAGTATAACAATAGATAAAGTAGGAGAAAAGACACAAATATAACGTGCAAAAACACGGAGTTGCACAGTCCGAGGTTTGAAAAAGAGTCAAACATCTCAGGTTAAATATCTCTTTATGAGAGAGGGCAATGGAGATTAAAGTCACTTTTAGGAAAATAGTCAATTAAGTTTTGGGTGATGCCACCGGCTTGGAAAGAATACAGTGACGTGGAACAAAAGTCTGTCTGGCCTTAGAACAGGGAATGGTTTGTCAATTATTTTTTGTGGAATATCAAACAGGATCAAAATAGAGGGCAGTGGCATGTGGCGAGATTTTGCCCAGCGTTGACAGGCGTCGTCTCTTCCTAGTTGGAGTATAGCCTTGTCTGTTTAATGAACCTTTCGGGGGACAGAGGAAGGAAATCCTCTTTCCTTTTGTCAGATCTGGGAACTACACAGAATTTATTTTTTCTGTGTAGGGGAAGATAAAGTAAGGCAAAGCATAGGTACCTTGATTTTTGGGTAGATCTTTAGGAAGTGTGTGTGTGTGTGTGTGTGTGTGTGTGTATGTGATGTCTATCTGTCTCTCTGTGAATGTGTGTATATGTCTGTCTTTCTGTATATGTATGTATGTGGTGTGTGTCTGTCTCTCTGTGTGTGTGGTGGGTCTGTCTGTCTCTTAGTGTATGTTGTGTGTATGTGTGTATGAGTGTGTATGTGTTTGTGTCTGTGTCTCTCTCTCTCTCTGTGTCTATGTGTGTGTATGTATGTGTGAGGGCGTCTGTGCTTAGTCAGCCTGCTCCAGGGATTCTCCTAGCTCCATCTCTTCAGTGCTGGGATTAGAGGCATATCCTGATGCACACAGCCTTTTACTGTGGTGCTGGGATAGAACGCAGGACCTCATGCTTCAACAATGAACACTTTACTAACTGAGCTTTGTCCCCAGTTATGTCTTAGGTATTCGGGGCACTGGAGCAGGTTAAGGCATTGGTTATTAGGAATCATTTTCTGGGGCCTGAACCCTCCTCTTGATGCTAAGTGAGCTCTCAGTACGGCCCATCTTCTAGAGTTCCATGGTTGGACAGAGACCAAGGCAGGGATTACTGAGCTGTGGGTTTCCATGTAAGTCCCTTGCCACAGTCCCAAATGACTTGCTTCATCTTCACACTGGTGCTTGTGGGTTTACCCAGCTGAGGCACTTATGGTCACATCCATACATATAGTTATTTGACTCTAATGGAAACTATCCCAAAAGACCTACTATGTGATTTGGAGCAGAAGAGGCCCCAGAGGTTTTTAAATGAGGAAGGCATACATGGAGGTGAAGATGGTTTTCCCAGTCACATTTCAAGTTGAGTTTTTGTATGAAACCTTCCCATCTAAGGCTGGATGCCAGCATAGCACCACAGGTTAGTGGCACAGGGATGAGAAATACAGTGTGGAGGTCTGACACTCCCTAGAGACTCAAGAGTAAGAACCCAGTGTCAGATAGGAGCTGGGATTCATCCAATACTGGAAATCCCATGCATACCACATAGTCTTTGCCTCCTGAGACCGAGTGCAACAGAATAAAATACAAACCATTCACACTTTCAATTGCATCCGAAGCTTCTAGAGATGTCCAGGGTTAACTTTTCACTCACTTAAACTATCACTGAGGTTTAAAATAAAAAAAAATCTTTTGATATTGATTCTTATAATAGACAATGGTTTGAAATAAAACAGCACAGCAGGTACTTGACCTGAATCTACTTTTAAACAGTCATACTGAATTCCTGAAAGTGGAGACTGAGGTGCTTCCAGATTTAGCTTTTGCTATTGAACCTGGAACAGTAAGACTTCACCATTGCTATTAATGTATGACTTCTCATAAGAATGACACTATATCACTTTAAGGTCTTATCTAAGAAACTAAAACCCCTTTGTACCTTGCTCCTATGCTTTTTTGGCATTCTGACATCTCCATGAGGAACAATTGTTCAATATGTAAAGTCTAAATGACTCTTTTTATTGAATAAAGTATTGTGTTATTGAATGAATCACAAAGCAGCAGTCTCCTTTGCACATTAACTTTGAATCTGCTGCTTCTAGCAAAATCCTGATTTTTTTCTTTCAGATGCTAATAACATACTGTCCAGGCTAGGCAAGGTTATTCTCTAAAAGGAACTGGTAAGAATTGGTTTGCTTTCATTATTTATCTGCTTAATAATGGTTTCTTAGAATCACAGAATAAACTTTGTTCCTTATTGTCCATTATGGTAATTTAAACTCAGCTGGTGCTTTTTCTATCTTCCGTAAGTTATTATTGGTTATACTAAGTAAGATATTATTAGTTTTGTTATAGAACAATTAAGTGAAAACTATACTCTTCTGATGACTTATGTTGTGTCAATTTTTCGTAAAAAAAATAAAATAAATATACTAAATTAAAAATATTAAAATTATTAGCACATATATACTGTTTTCCAGGTGATTTACTATCATGGAGAGATAATGAGACTCAGACTAGATAGAGATATCTAAGTGCTTCTGACAAAAGATTAGATCCAGCTGTCTTGAAGGGTCATTTTGCTTGAGTCACTGTAATACTAGTAATCTCTGTTTTCTCACTTGTAAAACATGGTGGAAACCTCCAATAGGGTCAACATTAGGAACAGTTGTGACATTAAGGCCATGAGAATTTGGTGGGTGTACACTGTTCACTCTACAGAACCACACACATACATAAACTGATATTATCACACGAACACAAGTTAATTCACTTTCAGGGTTACAATTCCCAATTTTGTAAAACAGAGTTTGGAGGCAGAGACCAGAAACTGCAACTTAATAATCAGCTCACATGGCTGACTATATCCTGGCTGCATGTAGTCTGTCTGGTGGGGGGAAGGGATGCTGTGACTGGAGCCTATTTAATCTCCATGACCTATGTAGCCAGGATAATGACTTTCTGGACATTGTGTCCACTGAAATGTGATTCAGCCTTGAAGCTCCAGATACTTGAAAGTCCACTGAAAAGCCCTTTTTCTGAAGTTCCCTTTCCTTTCAGGGTCACAGTGCCACTGTATTATATTCCTAGCATCTTAGGAAACCATAGAAGATGCAAGTAGAGACCACCTTTTACTCTTCCTGCTTAATGGCTTAATTACATGCTGATGTTGGCTGGTGAGAAGAACACGTCATTATATTAACAATGAAACCTGGAATGCAGTCATAACTCAAACAACAGTTATGCCTGTCTTCTATGTACGCCTTCAATGGAGATGATGCTTATCTACCCTGTGGGCCCTTAGCCCCTTTGCTCAATGTACTGAGTCCGAGTGTTTTTAGGAGCAGAAGTGACTGAACATTCTAGTCTTTTTATCTTTGAAAATCTTTCTATATGAATATATGATATGTGTACTGTGTGCTTACATGTACAAGAATTCATGTGAGCACATGCATGCCACAGTGTGCGTGGGGCTATCGGAGGACAGCCTCAGGTGTCAGGCCTTGGCTTCCACATCACTTGAGTCAGGGTCTCTTATTATTTACTGTTTCATATGCCAGGCTAGCTCAGCATGAGCTTTCATGGATTCTCCTGTCTCCTATCTGGCTGTTAAAACTCTGTGACTAGCCATCCTAACCCAGGTCTTCATGCTTGTATGGAAAGCATGCCAGCCTCGGAGATATCTTTGTGGTGCCAATATATTTGTTTTTACAGCTAGAAATATTGCAGTTAAAAGGAATTATGTGACTCATTCAGGCTCATATTTAGTGGGCTTCTGGAGTTCTTAATTCCTAGATTGACTCATTCTACCATACCTTACTGCCAGCCAGGATCTGACAATCATTTCATGCATGTTTGTAGTCAATATGCATATCCATTGGCCTTAGACCTTAGTAGAAATTCTCAAAGAAGTATAACTATTATAAAAACCTTGGCACTAGCTGCTATTTTTTTTTTCTAGAAAAAGACATCAAACCTAAATCTATGTCTTTTTGTCCTCCACTGTGTCATTAACTTCAGGCCATGGTTATTATTGGATTCCCACTTTCCAATGGAAATAGAATATTTTGTTGTGTCTCACTAGCTAAGAAAGAAATGTTCATGCTACTAGAACCGAATATGAAAATATAATTTTGATAAATTAGTGCTGGCTGGCCAGACCAATTCCACTGCTGTCCAAAATATCACAAAGAATATGATTGAATGTTTTTATACTTTAGAAAGCATTGCAAGAAACTTTTTCTGTGTTGATATTTTGCCTGTAGTGCTTTTGTGATGTTAATTTAAAATAATTGGTTTTTCTTTTGAACGACTGTGTACGGTGATGATTAATTTGTGGGCCAACTTGACTGGGTTAAAGATATCAAGAAAGTGGGTAGAAAATTATTTCTGGGTTTGTCTGTGCTGATGTTTGAATGTGTGTTGATGTGTGAATACACGGGAGTACTATTCATATCAGTAGACAATTAAGAATATATGTCCCGACTAGTGTAGGTTCACATCTTCTCTACTGAAAACATGGATGAAAGAAAAGGTGGAATGAAGAATTCTTTCTCTTCTTACCCCATGACATCTATCTGTTCCTGTCCTTGAACATCAGAGCTCCTAATTTGAATGTTGGGATTAACAACGTCAATGTCTCCTGCCACCACTGTCCATTCCTCAGTTTCATGCTCAGGGCTTTAGCCTCATCAGCTCTTTGGACAGCCTTAGTCCTTTAGACTTCACTGATTTTGAGTGGTTCTCCAGTTTACAGATAGCATTCATGAGAATTCTTTCCCTCCTTGATGACATAAGCTAATTCCCATAACATGTCTCCTTCATCTGTATGTGTACATATCTGAGTAGTTCTTCGTTTCTGCAGAACCCCGGTAAGTATACATATTTTCATAAATTCTCAAGGGAATTTATAAATGCCAGCATCTGAGTGTCTTCATTTCTTTGGAATTTAGCTCAACACTTATTAATTATTTACTCTGTCACTAAAGTCTAATAATTATTAGCAAGCAATACTGAAACATGAACTAAATCAGTCATTTCTTGCCATACATTCCAGTAATATAAGCTCCAGTATCAAGACAAGGAAAAAAAATTGAGAAAACAGAACAAGATATCACAGGCTATTCTAGTAAGGAAAACAGGGAGTTCTAAACAAGTGTATAATAGGAAGAATCGTCCATGATAATTTCTCAAGCTGGAAGTAAAATATCCTATTTGAAGTAAATACTTAGGTGTCAAATGTCCTAAAATGCTTAAGAATTATTGATCACACAACAATAGCCAGCATAGCATGATAACCTATTAATGCAGTAGTGGTAGGTGTACCCTGGCAGGAATCAACAGCTCTTTAATTGAACATTAAGACCCGCTCATCAAGAGGGACATCATGCCTGGTATTGGAAGCCTAGCCAACTACCCAGGGCTAGTGACGTTATGAATCTTGGAGGAGAACTGCCAATCACCAGTTCACTAAACCAGCACCATCTCTGACTACAATCTAAGTATTTGTAATTAGATGAGTATGTAAGAGTAGGCTCTGGCAGTTCCTGACACAGACTGAACATGGGGACCCTAATGGAAGAGTTACAGGAAGGAGGTGAAGGGGTTTGCAACCCCATAGGAAGAACAACAGTAACAACTAACCTGATGCCCCAGAGCTCCCAGGAACTAAACTACTAACCAAAGAGTACACATGGAGGGACTCATGGCTGCAGTTGCAAATGTAGCAGAGGATTGCCTTATCAGGCATCAATGGGAGGGGAGGCCCTTGGTCCTGTGGAGGCTCTGTGCCCCAGCATAGGTGGTGAGGTGGGAGTGGGTAGGTGGGGGAGCTCCCTCATAGAAGCAGGGGGGATAGAATAGGGGGTTTGCAGAGGGGAAACTGAGAAGGGGAAACTGAGAAGGGGAACAACATTTGAAATGTAAATAAGTAAGATAACAGAGAGAGAGAGAGAGAAAGTAGTTCTCACCTCTCATCAGGGAAAGTTCTCAGTGTCACAGAGGAGACTACAAAAACCCAGAACCAATAAAACTGCAGATTTGTGGAATGCAGTACAAGTGGATACATCTATAAAACATCCAGCACCAAAGGCTCAGGAAACATTTTGGAAAGATTGTAAGAGCTAGATTAGACAATTTGCTTGAGACTGCATCTCCTTATTAATGTCGGAAGCTACAACCATAAAATAACACCAATATCATTGCTTAAGCACAAATGAGGATAATACCAATAGACATGCCAGGGTGAACAGGAGAGACAACCATGGAATTTCAACTCTATACACTACAGACAACTCAAGATGTTTGAGTGGGGAGAATAGTTTTCTCTAGGTTCTCTAGGGAAAGGCATATCTACTAGTTATTCGATATCAATAGTTAGCCCAGAACATACATACAAGTAATAGTATACAGACTGGGTAGGTTACACTTAGGAACCTGTGTGTGTGTATGTGTGTGTGTGTGTGTGCATGCACATGCACGTGTGTATTCATATAATAACAACTAGCAATAAAGGTTGAAAACTTAAAAGAGAAGAAGGAGGGGGTCACGATGGGAGGATCTGGAAGAAAGAAAGGGAGCAAAACGTCTCACAAATGTAGTTATAATCTCAAAATAAAAGGAAATATAATACATGTTAAAGTGAGAATCCTTGTTCACAAGCGGCAAAGCCCCAGAAGAGAAACAAGGATAGCACCAATGTGTAACTGTGGAGAACCTGAGTGGATGAGTGGAATCCTTGCCTCTCAGCCAGTGAACCAGAGTTGCTAAAATAACTCAGTTTTGGAGAAGAGAGTCGAGGCTGACACAGACCAGCTGATCACCTCCAAGAGACCTGAGATTTGATGGAAAACCCAATTTTAATAACCACACTAGAAAGGGAAAGGAGACTTAAATATACAACTGTGAATAGCCTTAAGAAAATACTTCAACGTAGCACATGAAATAAGCACACTGATAGTAATACCAGGTTTGCCGAAGCATGACTGTTACACTCTTTTAGTTTCAAAGAAGCGCAAGCAATGAAAGTAAGCTAGGAAGGTTAAATTATTAGATTTAGGAAGATAAAAGATTTGCATATTACTTATTTACATGTAATTTTCTTTATTATCCTCAGAGATCCAGGTTTATATTTATAAATCAAAAGCAATCTCTGGCTCTGGTGGGAAAAAGTAATTAAAATGTAGTCTGTTACATGTGTCTATTGGAATAGATAATTTCAGGCAAGTGATTTTGATTAAAACTTTTGATGATTACAGTTACAGACATTGAGGTAAGGGAGAAAAGAAATGTTACCAACAGCTGAACGGCTAAGAGATGGAAATCCTCAAGCATAAAGAAGAGACTTTTGTAGCCAGCCTGTTTATGTCAGAACTGTTGACCAAACGTGTCCTAGAAGAGAATAGGGAAGACTTGGATTTTGTCTTCTCTATGTCATCCTAGGAAACACTAATGACATCGTTGAGTCTTGTAGGTGGTCTTCAGAATGTATGAAGACAGAACAGCCTCCTCCCAATTAATTAATCCCAAAGAGCAAAGCAAGTATGGGGAAGACAGGGGCAGACAAGACAATGTAAACTATAAAAGGGATGTGAAATGTTGACATATACTTTTGCTTGTTCAGGCTTTATTTTTACAAACTAGAAAGAACACCCATAAATAAAAAATTGAGCTTTAAAAAAGTCTGGAAAAGAGAAGCATCTCCCTAGACCGCTATCCACCTATCTACTTTCTGCCTCAGTGCCCTCATACTTGCTGCTGTTCTCATGGACATCAGCACATTTCCCTGTATACATTGACTTCACCATAATAGGAAAACAATCACAGGTGACCAAAAAGACAAGAAACAGCTGTTTTGTTTTATTCTACCATTCTGTTTTATCCTATCAAAACCAACTCATGTCCTCATGGTTTGGAGACCAATAGTGCTTTTTAGGAAGCAACCTTAATTTTACTTATTTAACTCAGCAATGGGACTTTATAAATTCTTTGTTCAAAATCTAATAATCACGTAATGGACAATCCCCAACTTTAATATCTCATGTTCTTTCAAATATTTTTAATTGGATAAGAAAACAGACCATATAGGTGCATTTACAATTCATTATCTAAAATGCAGTATCATTCTTTTTGGGCAATAGTCTTTTCATTCATTCATTCAAAAACACTTTTTTTACTATGTATAATGAGATACTCATTAAGGTGCCAAGGAAACAGTAGTGAGAAGCACAGGTACCAGCCAAGGAACCCCTTCAGTAACAGAGTTAACACTCTATAGCTGCAAGGCAAGTAATAGCACACACTAATCAGGTGACAGCATACAGGATGTGAGAAGTGATTTTGAAGCTACTCAAATGAGTAGAGGTGCTTGGGGATTGGGGATGCCTAAGGTCGGGCATGGTTGAGGAGAGCTGATGAAATGACAGGAAAGAGGAAGTCATATAGACATGGAGGAAGAGCAAGCCCTGACGGGGTTGCTCTAGTATGTTTGAAAGACAGCATATTGGTTGTTGTGACTTGAATAGAGTTTAGGGCAAGTAGAAAAAGAGAAGACTACATGAGAAAAACAGGCAGAGTGTGGACATTTTTCCACTGTTCTTGTAAACGATAGACTGAGACAACAATGGTATAGATAGGTACACAAATTGGAGGCTGTGGCAACAATCCTCTTAATTGTCACCACCTAAAGTGACAGAGGATGTGATTAGCAATGGGGGTGGTTAGTTATTGTATAAAGAGTATGCTGGTGAATAACAGCCAACAGCATATCCTGAGACCATATTGTAGGATGAAATGAGATTTTGGTATAATCGACTAAAATGATCAAGGTGACATTAACTAAAATAAGAGAAATTGGACGGAGCTGTTCAGAGGGCAAAGCTACACATCTGGGATTATCTGGGTGAATGAGAAGTTTAAAATCTCCTTTAAATAAACAAATGAGCATGTGAAGCACTCATTTTAATATGTACATTTTGAATCTAAATGGGCAGTCTAGAGCATTCATATAAGCTGAGATCCATTTAATATTTTGATGATTCTCCAGATCACTTACAGGAGGCAATCTAAGATGTGAGTTTAGATAAAGAGACATGATCTGAGAACCAGGATACTTTATCCTTGGGGATTACATTGATTCTGCAAATAAAATTGTGGAGTAATGGCCAGGGGAGTGAAGATAAATATGGACTAGAGTGATGTTAAATTTTCTGGAAAGAAGGAATTATCCACTTGTTAAATTGTTGAACGCTAAAAATGACAATAAGATGTGACACGGTGACTTCAGCCATGCGTAGTAAGAATTTCTACTTGATCGTCACAGTTTTGAAAGGCAGACTGTGTGTATGTGTAGCCCTATTTGGCTATCCTGAATGCAGTTGTGTTAGACTACTACAGTGAAATGTTTTAGGAGTGGCTAGACAATGTTCCCTCACACTTGAATAATACATTTTCTATTTAAAATGTTGTTAGTTTTATGATTTTTATAATCTGTACATTGAATGGCAATTTCTGTAAAAAAAGCTGTGTCTGCTGATACTAAGTAGAAGAACTTCAGCAATGGGAAGAGATCTGAACACTACAGGTCCGAAGGCTAATTACCTTATGTTGGGCTAATTTTAGAATGCTGGACTAACCATTCCTTGCTCATTTCTGTGACTAGTAGAACCCTCATGGAATCTGTTAATTTAGCAGATCCATGACTCCCCTCAATCCCGAAGCTAAGCGTGTCAGCAGAGAGCATCTTGGGCCTGAAGAGAATCTCCCCCACTTCCATTTTACTGTACCTGCCCCTCTGACATACCCCCAATGTGTTTCAAACTTGCCTTGATTAATGTCTTCCTTTGTTTTGTAAAACTGTAGAAACTTCATGAAACCACTTCAGTGTTGAAGCATGGAATTTGGTATAACCTAAATTTGTGTTCCCAGGCCATTGTCACTCAAAATGGCTCCACAATAAAGTACCTCTTACTCCATTTAAGATGAGAACTGTTATTTTAGGGTCAACAATACTCAGTGAAGTCAATTGCTTATACCAAAAAGTATGCAATTGATGTGTTTGACAATTAAATACATAGCTGTAGAGTCATCACCATAATTAAGAGGGTGAACATATGTTCATCTCTCCAAGAGTATTCTCATAGATATTGGTAGTATATACTTCTCCTGTACCAGCAGCCAATGGGTCTCTTATCCCCTGCTATAGATTAGGCATTTCTAATGTCTCTATAGATACTTATCTCCAGGAATTTTCTTCATGTGTGTTTGAATTTCCATCCTATATCACTTTTCTTTCAGTCTAATCAATATGCTTGAATATTCCTTACCATGTATGCCTGGTGGTATCCTTACCATGTTTGCCTGGCCATGACAAGTTTATCTGAGTTTCTGTTCCTTTGATAATTTTCCCTTCAATATTTGATTGCTGAAACATGCTTTACTAGATATTGAATCCTAGGTTCTTACCCTTAATACTTTCTAAGTTCCATCATATTATGTTTGGGGTTGTGTAATAGCTTCTTTTTTCGTCACTATGACAAAATACTTGACAGGAACAACTTCAAAAGGGAGGGCTTGCTTTGGCTCAAAGCTGGAGGGCATGGACCATCATGACAGGAATGCATGGCGGTTGCTCTTGAGCAGCTGGTCACATTGCATCCACAGTCAGGAAGCAGAAATGGTGAACACTTGAGCTCACCTTCCTTTCTCCTTGTTACTTATTCCTGCATTCCCAGCTCATGTATTGTTATCACCCACCTTGAGAGTGAGGGGTTCCACCTTAGTTAATCTAATTTATCTACTACCTCACACACATAGCCAGTGGCTAATGTATGTATGTGATCACTCACAGGCACACCCATGCTTGTCTCTTAGGTCATCTTAGACCCAGTGGAGTGTGCAGGCAACATGAACCATCTCAGTTTGTACCATTTTTGGAAGTCTATGGTCACTTCGTTTATTGTTCTCTCTCACAGTGTAGCTTCTTTCTTTATCTGCTATAAACATTTGCTTTACCATTGCATTTCAGTCATGTAATTGAGAAGCACTTAGTTGCGACTCTTCAGATATTTATCTTGCTAAGTGTTCTTGGAGCTTCTCAGTCCTGTAGTTTTATATTTATTATCAATCTTGAAAGATTTGTGTTTCTATTTCTCAACGTATTTTCTGACTCTTTCCTTTTTGGGCTAAAAGAACCTATGATAGAATACATGGTGCAATCCTGTGTGTTTTGGATGCTTTTCTTTTTGAAAATCACTCCTCTGCCTGCCTGTCTATCTACCTATTATCTATCTCTGTGTCTTTCTCTGCCTCTGTCTCTATCTCTCTTTCCTTCCTCTCTATTTTTCCTATTCTTATTTTCCTTGATATTTTCATGTGTAGTTAATTTGTTGATAACATCCTTCAGTGATTTTGGTGGGGTCCCACATTTATAAATTCTGCTTAGTATATTTCATTATAAATAGTTTATTTTAATATATTTTATTTTTTGTAAATCCTCAGACATATTTATAATAGATATTTAATACATTTTCCTTTCCTGTGGTCTGTTTCTTCTCCTTCTTCTTCTTCTTCTTCTTCTTCTTCTTCTTCTTCTTCTTCTTCTTCCTCTTCCTCTTCCTCTTCCTCCTCCTCTTCTTCTTTCTTCCTCCTCCTCCCCTCCTCCTCCTCCTCCTCTTTCTCCTCCTCTTCCTCTTCCTCCAGTAAGAAAATTTGTTCTTTGTTTATGGAAAGCAGATTGTTTTTCATACAATTCATTCTGATCATGCTTTCTTCTCCCCTAACTCTTCCTAGATCCTTCCTACCTATCCACCCACAACATTCCAGTATTCCACACTTTCTTTCTCCCATTAGAAAACAAGCAGGCCAACACAGATAAAACCCCATGGTAATTTTGGAGTTTCTTTTTCTTTTATTTTCCTTTCCTTTCCTCTCCTTTTCGTGTGTGTGTGTGTGTGTGTGTGTGTGTGTGTGTGTGTGTGTGTGTGTGATAATGCTTTATCTAGGCATTTCTTCAACTTTACAGGTTTTTTGCTTATGTATTTTGATTTCCAACTTTGTAGTTTTGTGGGATTTGGATTTCTGTGTAAGCAAATGCATGTGTCTTTGCATCAGCATGTGTTTCTTGTGTTACATCTTTAGCTATCATGGCATCAGGGGTTGCGACAAGGCTTTTCTGTATAATAACTCTGGCTGTCTTAGAACATGGTTTGTAGAGCAGGATAGCCTTCAACTCACAGAGCTCTACCTGCCTCTGAGTGCTGGGCTTTCTTGTGTTCCTTCTTCCTGGGACTATAGCCTGACTGCGTATTGCCCAATATCAGAAAACAATTGTTTCCTATATTTTATTTTGTTTTCTAATGGTTCCTAGCAAGGAAACATGGGCAGTAAGTCTATAAGAATGGAAATGAAGATTCCAGTAATATCATTAAAAATAAGTGGTGTTTAAATTAAAATTTCACCATTAAGCCTTAGATAAACCACATGCTACGATATCATGTTCCTTCTAACACTTTAGAGCAGCTATCACTTTTTTTTTTAATTAATGAAATTAATTTGGGGGAGAAATTATAGCTGTAAAGAAAAATTGTTTTGCCTTTCCATGTAGGATTGTGAACTTTTTTTGAGCTAGTACATTTGAAAGGTACATAGTTGGTATCTGTGTTCATAGTTTACATGAGAATGATCAATGTTCTAGCAGGATTTGTTGAAAAGATTCTCCCCTTTCAATTGGATTGGCATTCTTACATGTTCAAACATCTATTGAATACAGGTCTCTGATTGTTCTACCCCTTTAATACTGTTCTGACTATTCTGAACCTTTTGTCCATATACGTTTTAGATCATTTGGTGGTAAATAGAAAAGGGAATGGAATACATGTAATGGTAAAGTTGAAGGTGGTGCACACTGGGATAAAATGGAGCCATCTGGACAAGGGGAGAAAATGCAGAGGAGGAAATGGCTAAGAGAAAGGAAGAATAAGAATCAAATATAATGTCGTATGAGAATCAGAGTGCCATGCTGAAACCCATTACTTCACATGCTAACCTAAGGATAGCTAATAAAAATCCCTAAAATAATTTATCAATGTTTTGATGTGTTGAGTGTATAGACCATGTTAGAAGAATTGGTAAAAACAAGTTTTCCTACCAGTGAGTACAGACTGCACTGAGCATAGATTGCAGTGAGCACAGACTACAGTGGGCACAGACTACAGTGAGCCAGACTACATACAGTGAGCACAGACTGCAGTGAGCACAGACTACAGTGGGCACAGTCTAAGTTGTGCACTACCTACCTCTGAATTTACTCAGGTGGGGATTCATTTTGTTTTGTCATCATCCTTTTATAAATTGTGAACCCCATGCCTTGGCCACAGCAAACGTAAGTGTGTCACTGTTATTTACATTGGTGATTAAATAAAAAAAAGGCATTTTTGTTTCAAACTTCAACTGTCCATTTCATGATCATGAATAAACATTTCTTTTCAAATTAGTTCTTTAGGATTTTCTACACAAACAATTGTTTTATCTGTGAATAAAGATTGTTTTAGTTCATTCCAAATGTATAGATGCTTTGTCAGCCTCTCTTATATCACTGCAGCAACTAAGATATTGAAAAGAGTAAAGACCGAGAGCACCCTTGTGTAATTCCTCATCTGACAATGGAAGAATCCATGGCTTTGTCACCAAGTATCAGATTAATTGTAGATTTCGATAGACACTCCTTATTAAGTTAAGGAGGCTTCTCTAATTTCAGCTGAGTGTTTTCTTAAATGTGAAAAGCTGTTATATTTTCAAACACCATGCTCCTCTCTCTGACATGATCATACAGTCTTTCTCTTCTAGCCCAGTGATGTGATAGATCTTACTAATTGCTTTCACACACAAAGTCTTGACTCTTCTCAAGTTGCATGAAAATTAACCCTTGGCTTATTGTCAATTATCTTTCATGACTTAAATTTTAAATTGCTTCCCATGTGAAAAATATTCACTTACTGTTTGTCCTCTGATGATGATGTACACTATGGTTTATTTGCAGATAGTCTCGTATAGTTAGGACTTTAGTGCTAGCATCTGTTTGTTTTGGATTTTAAAACAATACCTCTCTATTTAGCCTAGCCTGGCTTAGAACAAATGCATGACTTTCCTGGGTGAGTCTCACAAGTGCTGAAATTCAGACATTTGTTACTATGCCAAGTTTCTGATTTTTAGATATGCTTTGTTATTTGCTAACATCATTGATCTTGAACTGAACATCTTAAATATTTGTATTTTGCCACGTTCATTACATTTTGTAAAATTAACTTATAATTTTAGACCAAAAGAAAGAAATTATTTTCAGAATTAAAATGTCAGAAACTGTATTCTGGAGTTGACGAGTGAACTTGAATCATGTGAGTTCATATCTTTTATAAGCAATTAGTTATTACTTATAAAAATAATAAGATATTGTGTAGTATAATAATATAATAAAAAGGTAATTAATTATTTTAATTTTTCTTTTTAATGAACCTAGACTGTATATATCTTAGATGTTTGAATGTATATTATACTGTGAACATGGTGGGGAATTAAATCTGAATAAGATACAATGCTTATGTCTCAGTGACTTACCTTTTTTGGGTGCATGCAAGGTAATGTGTTTGTTAATTAGCTAGCCTTAGCAACTCTATAATATATATTCAACATCATGATATATACAATAAACACCTAAAGTTTTAATCAATTTATAAAAATGATGAAAAAAATTTTTGTTAACTACTTGAAGAAAATAATAGCCTTTTTACAAAGAAGAAAGTACCTCCAGTGTGACTACGGATGCTTTCCAGGTCTCCCGGGACTGATGACTCTAGGTGCTTAAAAGGAGATGCAGGAGGATGCTCCTAATGGCTGTCTGTGCCTGGTGCAGGGCCCTTAGGTCCACTCGGTGGATATGAAGTGGGTCAATTCTACAGCAACAACAGAAGGGACGATGCCCCCTCCATGTTTCAAAACAAAACTCGCTGTCACTTGAGTCCCAGGAGTTAGGAGAGGGCAAAGTCACAGCCGTTGTGGTAATATGAGAAACGTAAATTACAAGCTATATTATGGAATTATGAGTTAATATAAAGAGCACCGAAAAATAGAAGCAGTTCCTTGTAAATGACTCTGCCGGCTCGGTTTATCAGCTTGTAGTGATAACCAGCTTTACCTGTAAACTGAAATTGCATTGCGGGAATCTCTAACCCATTGAGTTAAATGTATTTCATTTATAACTGCTCAGGGAGCCATGAAAGACCCAGGGGCATTTAGGAGTCAGAAAAGCTGCCTTTCTCCTAGAATGTTGTAATTGTAACCACACTACAAAGAATAAATGATAAATGAGCCCATGACAGATGAGCATGGTATGAATTATATTTAGAAACTCAAATATAAACACATCAGATTATTTTGTGCAGGGATTTTTTCCCACTCCTAGCTCAGGAAAGGGGGTCTATTTTTATAAAGCAAATTGGAGAAGAAAAATGGAAGACACTCACAAATGAATAAAAATGCGTGTGGAATTCCAATATGTAAATGATAACTATTTCTTTTGTACACACTGCAGATGAAGAGCAGAGAGTGCATGATCACAGCTGAATTCTCCCTGGGATCTGAGACAATGTAATACTAGCAGCCACCCTCAGATCAGGCACACCCCAGCTGCTTACTTCACAGAGCCTGCCTCCTCCTTCCCGCCACAGACCCTTCCCACCAGCTTCCTTCATTTTTGTTTCAAAAAGGCAGAAATGAAGCCAAAATCTTTTGTGTAAGGAAAAAAAATCACTATAAAGAGGAAGGCGAATCATACGCAGTTATTTTTGAAAAAGATTTTGCTTTAAAATTTGAAACTCCTTCCTAACCAGGAACACTTCAAAACCCTTACTCTACATCTCAAAGGCCTGGCTGTGGCTGCTGTGTACAGGAGCACTGGTGGGACTTTGATGTTTTAGGGGATGAATAACAGAATAATTCTTTTGCATTGTTTAATCTTTTTCTCTTGTACATGATTTTTGCATTTTGTTTGAATAAATGTCTACCTAATTATACTGTCACAAAGAGCATCAGACTTCAAAAAATATCCCGAAGTAACTAGTACAGAAAACTCTCTCTGTTACTTTCAGGTGATAGATACGAGATTACGAGATAAATTTCATTTTTTTCTGGTCCAGTGACGTACAGTACTCTCCAAATGCTACATCCTCATCCTGTGCCTGGGATTCCCGAATACTGTCTTTTAGGGTACATGATGGGATTCCGTTAACTTCCTGGGGAGAAAGACCTTCTACTGAATTGTCTGGGTGAATCTTAAATGCTTTTATATATGTCATAGTAGGAAAGATACAGAGAGATTTAGGAAGTAGATGCAATGTGGTCATGAAGGCAGAGATTGGAGAAATGGGGCTACAAGCTAAGAAACTCCTAAGGTCATATGAGCAAAGAAAACCTTCTTCTCTACATCTGTATCAGGAAGTGTTTCTATGTTGATTGCGTTCTGTCCTCCAGAGTAATGAAAGAACAAATTTCTCTTGTGTATCATCATGACCTGTGGACATTTGTTATAGCAACCATAACAGGTATACATATATAATATTTCTGACAAATAAACAAAAATGGCCACTTTTTTTAATGCTTCAATTATTTTAACATTTATTTTTAGTGTTAAAGATTTATTTTATTTTATGTGTAGGAGTATTTTGTCTGCATGTATGTGTGTATAACATGTGCATACCTGATGCCCGAGAAGTTCAGAAGAGGGAGTGATATCTTCTCAAACAGTAGTTAGAAATGGTTGTAAGCTACCATGTGGCTGCTATGGACTGAACCTGAGTCTTTAAGAGTAACAAAAGTTCTTAACCACTGAGCCAACTCCCCAGTCCCCTTAATATGTCTGTCTGTCTGTCTGTCTGTCTCTCTCTGTGTGTGTGTGTGTGTGTGTGTGTGTGAGAGAGAGAGAGAGAGAGAGAGAGAGAGAGAGAGAGAGATTGATTGTGAGTGTATGTGTACATGTGCTTCTTTGTGACTACAAAGG
The DNA here is from genome assembly GCA_019843965.1 of Rhynchomys soricoides. Classification (NCBI taxonomy): domain Eukaryota; kingdom Metazoa; phylum Chordata; class Mammalia; order Rodentia; family Muridae; genus Rhynchomys; species Rhynchomys soricoides. Next base: position 276,290 of record JADRCH010000243.1, read on the forward strand.
TCAGAAGATGGTATCAGATCTCTTCAAGCTGGAGTTATAGGCAACTGTGAGCCATGTGATGTTGGTGTTAGAAGCCACACTCTGCAAGAGAAGTCAACACCCTTACCTGCATTGCCATCTCTCCAGCCCCAACAGATAAATTTCAGATTATCTAGAAAATAGATACTTGGAAGATAGTAGACTCTTTTATAGGAAGTACAAGCCAAGTAAGAGAAAGTGTGCTGTAGGGCACCTTGGAACACTCTGGTAAGGTTTCTTAATATTTGGGGTCTAGTTGTTAAAGACAACTATCACATTTCAGCCTGATGTTATCTCTGTTGTGTGCCTGTAGTTCACTGTAATGATCATGTGTTCCAGCAATTTGTGTGGAGGTTTGAGTAGAGAATGTTTTGAACTCAGTGTGCCACAAGGCATAGAACTGAGATGCCACAAGGTATAGAAATTCAAGGCTGGAGCATGCAAGGCTTGTTGGGTAGGAAGATAGGGGTGGCTCTAGGAAGAGTTGTGGAAGGTGAATATGATCAAAACATGTATCAAATTCTCAAAGAATTAATAAAAATATTAAAACAAATCCAGTGTTACAAAATGAAATAAAAAACTAATAGAAAGGGTAAAAATTGATTACTATGTCTACCATTCCTCCTTTTTCCCTGATGGCCAAGCTCTGCTGACAGTAACACGGTCTGGATATGAGGAATTCTTCCCTCATTTATGGTCTAGGAAGCCATGCCCTTGGTTCTCAGATGGGGTATATGACACTAGTGTGAAGTGAAGGGCAATCAGTGTGTGTAGACTCGAGAGGCAGGAAGTCGGTTCATACAGGCTCAAGGCTTTAATTTGGAAGGACAATAGTGGTGGCTGGGTGTAGGAGGTGGACAAGCAACCTGAGGTACTTAGTACATTGTCTTCTCTCTCTGAGGCCTTGAACAAACTGCTGGACTCCATGAGAATCACGGGCAGTGACAAGGACACTGTGTCACACTTGTGATCATAATCTGAGTATGTTCTCAAATGCTTCCCTACACGACGGAACATTAAAGATTGTCACTGGTTGATAGAGAACACTGACTCTATGCATTGCTTTGCTCTGCTGACCACAGAGTTTTCAACTTGTAGTATGGTCATTTAAAAAATGACACTATGCTCTTTATTCAAGTCTTATGGTGGTCAGATGTGTATCATAGTGTGTGAGTTTGGGGGATGTGTCATGAAACTAGAAAGTGGCTCAAGAGAGGAGAGGAAGAATCCTTACAGGAGGTGGGTGGGGGTAACTGGGGGAGAAGAATGAACAGGCACTGAGAAATGGATGGAGGAGGGTAATCGGGAAGGAGAGGAATGAAACAGAGAAGAATGATACATTTGTACGAAGATGCCATGGTGAAGCATATTATTAACATTTTACATGCCAACTTACAGATAATTTAAATATATGGATGCTAGGAAACATAGCATCTTAACCACACAAGTCTATAGCATGAAGTCCATTTATAATGTAATATGACCGTTGATATCCATAACTTTTCAACATGTAAAACTGAAATTATTTCGATTAAACACTGATTCCTCATTTCCTGTACTGTCACTCCTACCTACCCTTGCCACCCCCGCCTCCCACAGTAGCCAAGCATATAGTATTTGTCATTTTGCAGTGGCATAACTTCATGTAACCATTTCTGTGGTTATCTCACGTGGCAGCACATTTCAATTGCACTCCTTTTTAATGTTAAATATAATATTTCATTGTGTGTACACGCCACACTTGTAGTTTTCTGTTTATCCAAAAAGAGTTACACTTTATACATGCTAATGTTTCTTTAAATACAAATGTGCAGGTATCTTTTTGCGATTCCGCTTTTCAATTCCATTGGGTATACACCCAGAAGTGGAACGACTTGATTACATTTTTAGTTTTACAGCAACTGTCGATTGGCTTTCAAGAATGACTATATTTTATCTTCTTGCCTTCAGTTATAGGAGTCCACTTTCTTCATATCCTCTGTAAAGTTCTTATTTATTTGTTTGTTTGCTTATTTATCAATTTATTGATTTCCTTATTTATTTATTTATTTAATAAGCCGCACCATAATAGGTGGAGCTTGCATCTCACTGTAGTGAGACACATTTTCCTTTCCCTGGTGACCACTCATGTTGAGCATCTTTTCAGGTACTTACTGGTCATCTTTACATCTTTAGCAAAATATTTTTTCAACACAATTTCTGATTTTTGGATTATAGTGTTTACTTATATGTTGAGTTTGACAAATTCTCTAATGTTATGGATGTTAATCCCTTGACTTTCAAATACCTTCTTCCATTCTGTGGCTTGCCTGTTACTATTGGTAGGATTTTATTTTCCCCATAGATCTTGTGAAGCACAACTTGCTTTGTCTTTTGTTTCTTGTACTTTTGTATTATAGTCAAAAAAAATTATTGCATTTATTTTGTGAAGATTTTCTGTCTGCTTTTAAGAGAGTTTTCTCTTTTAGTTAACTGTAGGCTTTAAATTTAGGACTTTGGTTCATTTTGAGCTACTTTTTGTAGCTGGATTAGGTTAGGTTCAAAACTCATTCTCTTGCATATGAGTATAATTCTCCCACTATCATTGCTCAGAGAATCTATTCCTTCCATGAATGGTGTGTGAGTTACTTTTCTTCCCTGTTAACAAAATACTGATGCGATAGAAGGAGGGTTTACTTGGGTTCACATCTGTAGTTTCTATCCATCATAGTGGGAAGGACACAGAGTAGCAGTTTTTCACAACACAGCAAGATAGGAGACATATAAGGAACACTTGAGTTCCACTGGATTTTCCCTTCATTGCTTTAATCCTGCAGAGACCCCCAGCCGATGAGATAGTATTTTCACATGTATGACATGCAACATAGCATCTTAACAAAATAGGTCTATGACATTAAGTGTATAGAATATGTCTTCCTCCCCAATTAACTCTCTCTGGAGAGGTCCTGATAAACATCGTACATTATCAGTTTCCTAGGAGAAATAACACAATCAAATTGACAATGAAGTAGAATAATAACAAATGGTCTTGGTGCCACTTTTTAAAAATCACATTTGCAAATATCCATTTCTGGGCTTTTTTTTTTTTATGCCATTGGTCTGTATCCCATACCCTCCCCAACACCAGTCAGTCTTGATTGCTGTACCTTCATCATGAGGTCAGGAACTCCCGTTTTGTTCTTTTTCAAGGTTGTTTCAGCTATTTAGGATCCCTTGAGATGTTATATCAATTTTAATATTCCATTTTCTGTTTCTACAAAATCATACAAGGATTGTTGTAGTGATGGTATTGAATTTTTACACCACTTTGGGAAGTATAGACACATCATTGTTGATGGAAAAAACAAACAAAAAAAACAACCAACCAAACAACCAAACAACCAACCAAACAAACAAAACAACCCACACAGATCTCACCTTAAAGGGAATAAAATATAGTTTATTCTAGAATCAGATTGGAGTGACATTAGCCTGGGAACATAGATATAGGTTACCTCAAAATTCCATGTTCCAACATGAAAGCATTCATGATGCTTCATATTTCTACAGAACAAAGGAAGTCAAAAATCAAAGCTCGCTTAAAACACATTGTTGGATACATTAGAAGGGTAGTTACCACAAGATGAAGGAAGATTTTCTATCATCTCAAGATGCTACCTGATATCATTCTTAGTTTTTGGTTGATGGAAGCTTGTGATTTGTTAATTTAACAGATTCCAAAAGGTTTTTATGTATTAGTCACAAGGTGTTAGTTCAGATGTAGAGTTGACCAAGGATGTTTTATTCAGAGGGCTAAAGCCAGCTCAGAATGATTAGACTATGGGCATACATATCACTGCAATTCGAATCAGTCAATCCTTCTTTGTAGACCTACAGCTTCTGTTCAGAAATTCTTACCCACATCATATTAAATCATAATCCACAAGAAGAGAATATATGTCTAGCAATTTAGGTACTTAAGAATTTTAAACTATTTTTAATGACAATGTGTCTCAGTGTTTGCATCTTTAAGTGTGTATTAAGGAGAGTTTACTGAATGTGTATATTCGTATTTCATCAGATTTTGAAAGGTCACACCCATTATTTTTGAGATATTCTCTTTGATCTGATTTCTTATTCTTCTTGAAATTCTACAGATCAACACAGTCCTTGCTAGCATTCTCAAGATTCCTCAGTTTGACTTTCTTTAAAATATTTTGTTTGTGTTCCTAAGAAGACAGTAAGAATGAAAATTATTATACTGTTTCCAACTTCACTGATTCTTTCTCCAGTCTATTCAACTATGTCTTTTGGTCTTTTCACCAAATTTTTCATTTCCGTTATTTATTTGAGCTGATTTAGTTTTTACTTTTAATTTATTTTTTATATTTTTTATTAACTTTACATCCTGATCACTATCCCTGTTCCCTCCCTCCCAGTTCCTCCTCCCATCCCCCTTTCTCATCTCGTCTGAGAGAGTGGAGGCCCACCCTGGGTAACTCCCAACCCTGACACATCAAGTCTCTCCAGGGCTAGGTGCTTCTTCTCCCACTGAGGCCAAACAAGACAGCTGAGCTAGGGGAATGGATTCCACAGACAGGGAACAGCTTTAGAGATAGTCCCCGCTCCAACTGTTTGGGACCCATATGAAGATCCAGCTGCACATCTGCAACATATGTGTGTGTGTGGGGGGGGTAGGTCCAGTACATGTATGCTCTTTGGTTGGTGGTTCAGTCCCTGAGAGCTCCCAAGGGTTCAGGTTAGTTGACTCTGTTGGTCTTCCTGTGGAGTTCCTGGAGCCTCCCAGAGGACAGACAGCCTTGCTAGACTTCTGTTGGGAAACATAACAGAGTATCGTTAATAATGTCAGAAATTTGTGCTTGCCCATGGATTGGGTCACAAGTTGTGACAGTTATTGCTTGGCCATCCCCTCCTTCTCTGCTCTATCCCTGGTCCTTGCATTTTTTGTAGGCAGGATAAATTTTGGATCAAAAGTTTTGCGGATGAATTGGTGTCCCTATCGCTCCAATAGGTTCTTGCCTGGCTACAGGAGGTGGCCTATTCAGGTTCCATATCCCAATTGCTGTGAGTCTCAGCTAAGGTCACCTGCTTGATTTTAGGTGCCTTCCTTATCCCAGGTCTCTGGCATGTCCTCAAGATGCCCACAACCCCCATCTTCAGTTATATTACTGACCCAAGAATTTCTGTCTATTTTCACTTTAGGTGTTATTCAATTTTCTTTATTGGTAGTGTTTTCATTTTGAGTCCATGTGATTTTCTTGACTTTATCCACATCTTAGTTAAGTCCTTTGAACATCTTCTATACACTATATTAAAATCTTTCTCTAGATATACAGCCAGGAGAAGGGAGGAGAAGCAAATTAGCTCAACTATGCTTATCACAGCTTTATTCACAATAGCAAGAAACTGGAAACAACCTAGATATCCTTCAACTGAGGAATGGAAAAAGAAAATGTGGTACATTGCTATGGTGGAGTATTTCTCAGCTGTTAAAAAAATGGCATCATGAAATTTTCAGGCCAATGAATAAAACTATAAAATAAAGATCATCATGAGTGAGGCATCCCAGACCCAGAAAGACAAATATGGTATGTAGTCTCTTATAAATGGATATTAGATGTCAAGTAAATGACAATTAAGCTGCAATTCACAGACCCAGAGAGGTTAGGTAAAAAAGAAGACTCTATGGGGGATGCATAGAATAGATCTTGTGGGTGGACTTGGGGCAAATGGGGATGTGAGAAAGAGGAATCAGGTTGTACTGGCTGGTTTTGTGTGTCAACTTGACACAAGCTGGAGTTATCTCAGAGAAGGAGCTTCAGGTGAGGAAATGCCTCCATGGGATTCAGTTGTAAGGCATTTTTCTCAGTTAGTGATCAAGGGGGAAGGGGCCCTTGTGGGTGGTACTATCTGTGGGCTGGTTGTCTTGGGTTCTATAAGAAAGCAAGCTGAGCAAGCCAAGGGAAGCAAGCTAGTAAGAAACATTCCTCCATGGCCTCTGCATCAGCTTCTGCTTCCTGATCTGCTTGAGTTCCTGTCCTGACTTCCTCTGGTGATGAACAGCAGTGTGGAAGTGTAAGCTGAATAAAAATGCTTTCCTTCCCAACCTGCTTCATGGTCCTGATGTTTGTGCAGGAATAGAAACCTTGACTAAGACACTAGTATTGGGGGGGAAGGGACAGAGGGAGAGAGTATGGAGTAGCACAACTGAGATTGAGGGCCCCTCTGGGGCGTATGGAACCCTAGTGCAGTATAAACCTCCTGGAATCTATGAGGGTGACCTTAGGGAGGATTTCTAGTAATGGAGAAAATGGAGTCTGAAATGGCCATCTTTTGTAGCTAGGCAAGACTACCATTGGTAGGACTGGGTTACATTTGGTTGAGTTGTTGGCCAGTAGGGTCCCATGGAGATCCCTGAACTGCCCAGGCTGATGCTAGAATGGAATGTCACTCTCTGATACCTGACAGCAGGGCCCAGTTGCTGAGGACCACATTTACACCACTTATTGGATGTAGAAAAGTCAAGCTGGTGCCTGCATGGGGTCTTCATCCTTACACTCTACTCTCTTTGGTGGGAAAGGTACTCTGCAGGCCACAGAAAATGAAGCCTGGACACAACTCTAGCTACGATCTCTCCTGCCTTCAAGATGTGCTGGGGCAATAGGGCATTGAACTTGTGGGACCAGCCAATCAATGTTTGGTTTAACTTGAGGCCCATGCCATGAGAGGGAGCCAATGCCCTACACTGCCTAGATAGCCCAGAGACCTAAGGTAGAATATATCATGACTGGCAAAGAATTCCTAATGATATCTCTCATACTTATAGATTAGTGCCTTGTACAGTCATCAACCAAGAGTGTTCTTCTGGCAGCAGATGGGAGCAGGTACAGAGACCCATAGCCAGACATTATTTGAAGAGAGTCTAAATTTGAGGTCTCTGTCAGGTCTCTACCCTTGGAGATCAGGAAACCTTGTGAAGGAGGGGCAGGAAAGATTGTAGGATTGTAGAAGGCAGAGGGACTGAAGGATACCAGGACAACATGGCCCACCAAATCAATTGAATTGGGCTCTCTTGGGCTCACAGAGACTGAAGTACAAGCATAGGGCCTTCATGGAACTATACCATTTTCTCTGCATGAATGTTGTGGCTGTTAGCTAGGTGTTTTTGTGGGACTCTTAACAGTGGGAGTGGGTGTATTTTTGGCTCTTCTCTTTGGTCTCTTTTCTTCCTATTGGGTTGCCTTACCCAACCTTGATATGAGGGTTTTTGTCTTGTCTTATTGTATCTTGTTTTGTCCTGTTTGGGTATTGTCTCTTGGAGGCCTACTCTTTTATGACAAGGAAAGGGAAAAGGAGGAGATCTAGAGGAAAGGGGAGGTAGAGAGAGGAGCTGGGAAGGGTAGAGAGAAGGGAAACTGTGGCTGGGATGTATTGTATGAGAGAGGAATCTATTTTTCTTTTCTTTTTTAAATTGATTATTTTATTTATATACATTTCAGCTGTTATCCCCTTTCCAGTTTCCCCTCCACAAACCCCCATCCCCTCCTCCTTCCCTCTGCCTCTATAAGGGTGATCTCCCCCAACCTACTACTGCCTCACAGTCCTAGCATTCCCGTATTCTGTGTAATCAAACCTCCACAAGACCAAGGGGCTCCCCTCCCAGTGATGCCAGATAAGGCCATCCTCTGCTACATATCCAGCTGGAGCCATGGGTACCCCCAGTGTACTCTTTGGTTGGTAGTTTAGTCCCTGGGAGCTTTGGGGTGTCTGATTGGTTGATTTTGCTGTTCTTGCTATGAGGTTGTAAACCCCTTCAGCTCCTATAGTCCTTGCCCTAACTTCCCCAGTAGGGTCCCCATGCTCAGTCCAGTGTTTGTCTGTGTGCATCCACATCTGTATTGGTTTGGCTCTGGCAGAGCTTCTCAGGGTATAGCTATACCAGGTTCCTGTCAGTAAGCAATTCTTGGCATCAGCAATAGTGTCTGGGTTTGTTATCAGCAGATGAGATGGATTCCTACCTGAGGCAGTCTCTGGATGGCCTCTCCTTCAGTTTATGCTCCATTCTTTGTCTCTGCATTAGCTTTTGACAGGAGGAATTCTGGATTAATGGTTTTGAGGTAGGTGGATGGCCCTATCCCTCAACTGGGGGCTGTGCCTATCCACTGGATATGATCTGTACATGTTTTATCTCCCCTTTGTTGGGTATTTCAGCTAAAGTCCTCCCTTTTGGGTCCTGGGACCCTCTTGGGTCCCTGGTATATCCCCATTCCCCCTCCCCCACTGCTACACACCTACTTTCAAATTCCTGACACTCCGTACTTCTCCCTCACTTCCTCCCATATCTGAACTGGCCACTCTTTTTCCCTCCACCTCCTCTCTCCCTCCCAGATCCCCCTCTTCCTCTAGTTCCCAGAGCTTATTCTCTTCCCCCTACTGAGTAGGACTGTAGCATCTACACTCAAGTGTGATCATCTTTTTCTTGAGTTTTCTGTGAGTTGTATCACGGGTATTCTTTGCTTTTTTTTTTTTTTTTTTTGCTAATATCCACTATCAGTGAGTGCACACCATGTGTGTTCTTTTGTGACTGGGTTATCTCACTCAGGATGATATTTTCTAGTTCCATCCATTTGCCTGTGAATTTCATGAAGTCATTGTTTTCAATAGCTGAGTAGTATTCCATTGTGTAAATGTACCACATTTTCTGTATCCATTCCTCTGTTCAGGGACATCTGGGTTGTTTCCAGCTTCTGGCTATTATAAATATGGCTGCTATGAACATAGTGGAGCATGTGTCCTTATTACATGTTGGAATGTCATCTGGGTATATGCCCAGGAGAGGCATAGCTGGGTCCTCAGGTAGTGTTATGTCCAATTTTCTGAGGATCGGCCAAACTGATTTCCAGAGAGGTTGTACCAACTTGCAATCCCACCAGCAATGGAGGAGTGTTCCTCTTTCTCCACATCCTCACCAGCATCTGCTGTCACCTGAGTTTTTGATCTTAGCCATTCTGACTGGTGTGAGGTGGAATCTCAGGGTTGTTTTGATTTGCATTTCCCTGGTGACTATGGATGTTGAACATTTCTTTAGGTGCTTCTCAGCCCTTTGAGTTCCCTCAGTTGAGAATTCTCTGTTTAGCTCTGTTCCCCATTTTTTAAATAGGGTTATTTGGTTCTGTGGCATCTAACTTCTTGAGTTCTTTGTATACATTGGATATTAGTCCTCTATCAGATATAGGATTGCTAAAGATCTTTTCTCGATCTGTTGATTGCCATTTTGTTCTATTGACAGTGTCCTTTGCCTTACATAAGCTTTGCAATTTTATGAGGTCCCATTTGTCGATTCTTGATTTTAGAGCATAGGCTATTGGTAGTCTGTTCAGGAACTTCTCCCCTGTGCCATGTATTCAAGACTTTTTCCCACTTTCTCTTCTACTAAAATTAGTGTATCTGCTTTTATGTGGAAGTCCTTGATCCACTTGGACTTGAGCTTTGTACAAGGAGATAAGAATGGGTTGATTTGCATTCTTCTACATGCTGACACAATTGATTTTCCTGAAGATACTTAAAAGTTTTCCTTCTATTCATCCTATGTGAGGTATCCACCAGCATCAGTGGTGTATGTAATCCAATCTAGTCAGAGTGTGATCAGGATGGCCTTTATGACAAGTGCCTTGCATCTTCTCTAGTGTTTGTGATGGAATTGCCTGCCTTGTCATTATAACATGAGTCTTGACAAATTGTCAAGGGGCTCAACAGTTTGCCTTAGTACAGGTAATGGTCCATTGATGGAAACTTGCTTAATCAAGTTAAAAAAATGATGCTGCCCTAATCTAACCAACTAGAATCACTATTATTACATTTGTTACTTGTTTAACAAGTGTTTATTGTGTCGAGACAATGTGCTGGATTGGCACTTTTTGGGCCATTGGGGCTAGAACTCTGATCATTCAAAACCATTAGCTAAATTATACATAGCAGAGCCCTAGTCCTAAGCAAAAGATCAGTTCTTCTTCCAAGTCACTAAAACTTCCACACTGTTGGAAAGTAGAAGTTTTTATTAAATTTTGCACTATGCCTCTCACCATTTCTTTGTTGACTGGTGGTTCATGTTCTAGTGGAGTACATTGTGTTGAGTCTTGAAAACTTTATTATGTGATGACGCCATGAATATTTTCTTGATAACTTTAATGGGATTATTTTTCTGATTGGGAACTCAAGCATGTCCATGGTAAGATATGTATAAATGTAGAAGAAAAATACTAGCAACAACAACCACAGCAACAAAATTACATCTTTTACTCTAACAACTATGTGCTGTTCATTGTAAATATTTTAATATTTCCTTTCATACATCACACACATATATTGTATATAATTGTCATTTTTACATACACATATACACATATATATATACACATACATATACTCCTCCTCATAGTTACAGATTATATTTTCTCAGATTCAACAAACCATGGGTTGAATATGTTTACAAAAATGTACTTGCCTTGAAACCATACATATAGGTAGCATTATATGGACTGAACTGGTTATATTTAATACATATTTAATATATAATAGAATATATTTACATACATAAATGTATACATATGCAATGACAACTAGTGAAAAAGACCATGAATTGGAAGGAGAGTGGAGGGGGGTACATGGGAAGGTTTGGAAGGAGGAAAGGGAACAAGAAAATGTTGTAATTGAATTATAATCTCAAAACTTAAAAAAAACCCACTGATAACAACAAAATATCTAGATTGAAAATGCACAGATGCTTCCTGGGCATCATTCTCCAAATGTAACCTTAAGATAAAACTATGCATAGCATGCACATGTACTAGAAGTAGTCTAGAAATGAGGTAGTTTGCAACCTGTGGGTCATGACCCCTTTGGGGTTGAGTGATTCTTTTACAGGGGTTCTATATAAGAAGTCCTACATATCACTTATTTACACTATGATTTATAACAGTAGAAAATTTACAGTTATGAAGTTGCAATGAAAATAATTTTATGGTTGGGGGTCACCACAACATGAGGAACTGTCTTAAAGGATGGCAACATTAGGAAGGCTGAGAACCACTGATTCAATGCATGCAGGAAGATGGACATAGGTTCCATGCAAATAGCATATTATTTATATAAGGACTCAAGTATCCATGGATTTGGGCATCCATTGGGGTGCTACAATCTCTCCTTTAAGGACAATGATGGATACTAACTCCCACATCACCTTTTCCATGATAGAATGAGTACAGATGTGATTCTTCATTATATATGCCTCAGTTTCATATATACATCATTGTGTACATTACCATAAGTTGATGTAGCTTAACGTTAGGCCCTTTCTAGTATTTTACTATAAGAAATATATCAAAAATATACAAAAGCATTATTATAACTCGTTGATTTCTTTCTATTATTTCTGAGAAATAAATTTCAAGTGTACATGAGAGGGTATTTTCAAAGGCTCTTCTTATCTATTTCCATTTCTCAGAGCTGAAATGAAATTGCTTTCACAGCAGCACTGTATAGGAATTTGCATCCTTTACATTCTTGCCAGCCCTGAATATTCACTTTTTTAAAAAATTCATTTTTAGTAGATGTTCCATGGATTTACTTTGCTTTTCTATGACTCATAATACGATTCTTTTGGTGACTTTCAGATTTCTTGTTTTACTCCCTTTGTTTATTCCCTTTCTTGTGAAGGGATACTCTGTTACTTTAAACCCTTTCCCCTCTGTTGGGACCCAACTAGACACATTTTGAGCACAAGAGTGATAGATAATCAGATACATTTCCTCTTTCTGCTTAGCAGTGTAAAACATTTTGAACAAAACATATGGGAAGAGACTTAAGCATATTTACACAGTACGCATCTCACATGTACTGCCTCTCTCCCATTTTAAATAAATTAAATTAAAAGTTTTAGCTGCCAAGTGGCACAGACTGGCGATATATACATACTCCCTAGTTACACAACAGACAAGCAGCTAACGTCACGATTTATGTATGTGTGCTCAATTAGAAACGAGTCTAGTGCCAAGTTAATCACAAATTTGCCATAAACTAAAGTTCATTACTGTTGCATGAGAAGAAATACTGAGTAGAACTATTTACATTTGTCCTAGTTTCTCCAAATAAGGAAGAGAAGCATTTTTTTTTTTTTTTTTGCAGGTAGAACTATCATTTATTAGATGCTGGCCAGGCACTTAACACTTTTAAATACTTGATTTATGCTCAGTGATTTTTATCTTCACCACAACTTGTAAGGTACTCGATGTGTTCAGCCCCATTTTATGAACAAGAAGTCGAGGCTTGACATGTTCAAATGACTTTCACAAGATAATTTAGAGGGTAAGTGGGTACCGCCGTGAGTTCATCCTAGACAGCTGGCCTCAGTCTTTTACAGAGGTACCTTTTTATACTGGTGTCTGGCTAGAAGCAGAGAAATCCTTTGGATAATTCATTTACTGAATGCCTTCAGTAGGCTAAACACTGCAATCAACTTACAGAGAGGAAAGATAAAGTGGCTGCTTGAACTTATAAAATAACTGAGATAAGTACTTTGGAAAAGGCCGAAGATTCTATGGAAAAAGAAAGGAAATACAGTAAGCTCAAGATCTGGGATATGAAGCCTTGAGGGATCCAATTACACAGTGGTCTTGGCTATTTCCTCAGAGGCTTGGGAATACTCTGAAGTGCAGCATTCTGGGCATGCACATCTTTCAGTACCCCTCATTGTAACAAACCCCAAGACCTTAGTACAACTGATGCCATGATGGGAAGTACCAGTCAGGCCGTAAAACTCATCACATAGACAGCACCATCAACCAAAATTAAAATAAGAACCTAATCCATAAAGTCCAGAGTTTGTGAATGTCTCGAAATGTACTAACATTGCTTGTTGGCTTATGAAGTTCTGCTTCTGGCTGTTCTTGCTAACTGAAGTATGGTAACCCAGGACACATTTGTTTGTACTCAAAAATCTCACCCCAAGAAAGGTTCAGGGGTACCCTAGGATCCTGAACACCCAGTACAGTTGCCAGCCTGTCAATAAAGACTTCATTTTATCTTAAACCCATGTCCTAGCAGTCTTCTCTGGTGGATACCCCAAGTGCTGAATAGTTTTATGTCAATCTGTCACAAGCTAAGTCATCTGAAAGGAGGAAACCTTGATGATGGAAATGCCTCCATAAGATCGACAGATGCCTCCATTGCAGGAAGGCCTGTGGAGATTTTCTTAATTAGTGATTGATGAGGGAGGGACCAGCCCATTTTGGGTGGTGTCACCCCTGGGTTGGTGGTCCTGACTTCTGTACAAAAGCAGGCTGACCAAGCTATGATGTTTTACTGTAGCAATAGAAACTCCAGTTAAGGCATTTCACAAAATCATTAGTTAGTCATGTATTAAAATCTTTATGTGTCACTGAGCAAAGCCCACAGGTTCCTGTATTATAGAGAGAAACACATTAGCCAAATACTAAATGGGAGATCACGAAGATCCAGATCCAGTATCTTAACCTGTAAGGTATCACTCCTTGATACAGATGGGCATGATGAAAAGTTTGGCAGCAGGAGATGGTTTCTGACTGCGCTATAAAAATGAACTTACAATCAAACAAATAATGAATCTGAAGCATTTTTGGAAGGGTTTGCCCATGGTCTATCTCATTGGGACCTTGGTTCTAAACACACAACATAAACACTTTGTGCTATATATGGTGCTATAAAAGGTGCCTAAAATATCTCAGCTCAGATTTTAGACAATGATATGTTATCAATTGTAGGGCTTTTTGTTATACATGCAAAGTATTCCGCTTTTACAGACAATGGGTGGGTTAGTTACAGAATACAAAGATACACAATATTTTCCCACCGTCTTTTCTCAGTGCGTTAGGTATCAAACTATCTACCTTCAGGTTGTATTGTGTAAGGACATTTGATTGTTACGAATTCTTTAAGAATTGGTCCACATGCCAGTGTTCCCAATCCCTTGGAGAGAAACTCACTTTTCCCCCTGGGATTCCAATATCTTATTTTTCTTACGATGGCCTGTCTTCTCTCCTACTGTGAATCTTTGAGACCAAGGACTCTCCATACATATCAACACTACAAAGCGTTGCCTCAGAACCTGTCCACATGACCATTCATCCCATCCCCACCTTCACAGAAGTGCTTGGGTTTCCATACTGGATATGTCTCTACATGATATACATAGCACACACCCAGGTATATACAAATTCTCCCATATAAGCAGAGATTTTGGAGCTCACTTGCCAAATCAAACTATGAGCAACATAAGTTCTTAAAATCACCACCTTTCTTCTTTTGTCAATTGAATACAATCGTTTTCTTAGTTTTTGAGCCACCAATATAAAAGTGGCCGTTATCACACATTCTGAAGCATAAGTGAATTCCCTACTTTTCTTTACCTTCTTAATATTGTTAAAGAGCTTCAGCAATTGTTTTGGCCACATCCCAGTTTTGCAATCCTTTTTAATAACAACGCAAAATGAATGGGTTTAAGTTTAGGTTATATGTAGCCAAAGACATTTATTAATAAAGGATCTTGAAATGTGAACTCTTTAAAACTCTTTTCTATGCAAATGAACATTGAGATGGAAACTTCAGTCTTCTGTGCCAAGCAATTCTTGCTTTTCAACTTCTGTGTTAAACAATACCGATTTGACAGAGTAAGTTAGCTCCTTGCTCCAGGAAATACCTGCTCCTCGGAGATAAGACTTGAATCTGGCAGAGATTACTTATCCAGACTGACAGCCTGGGGATCAAGACCTCTTTCAAGGTTCCTCCTCACTGTGCCACCAACCTAAGTTTACTGTTTCATCAGATCTGCAGAATCTTAACTACTCTCTCCCTTGCAAGACCTGCCTAAAGTCATCCCATCCTATAAACTTTATAGATATTTTTCCTTCATCTCTTCCTTCTTTGCTTAGACACAACCAAGTCTCTATTGAGGCAATGCTGATCTTCACAAGGTGCTATCTAAGAAATTTAACTTTCCTGGACCAGTAGTTATGGTGGTGATATTTTGAGAATAGAACAAGTCAAATATCCTCTTGAGCTTCATAAGATGTATAGTCTTGGGAGCCGGGGCTCATGGCGACTCTGGTATTTCCTGTCTAGATTCTCAGAGAATGCAAGAGGTAGAGATCCCTGGGGCTTCCTATCTGGAGAGTTTCTGACTGCAGAACAGATAAACATTCCCCCTTGTTACTTGTTAAAGTCTTAGAATACTTGGTTGTGTGTTTTGTTTAACACACTATAGCCAGAGTCAAGGCAAGTTCTAAGTAACTTTAGGTTGGATGTTTTTATATTAACTCGACTAGGCTAAGGATAGCTGATAGGAACTGTATCTGGATGTATCTTTAGAGTACTTATGGAAGGAACTGGCATTTGGATTGGTAGACCAAGAATAGAGGAGACAAACCTCCCTGATAATGAATGAACCTCATCCAATTTGTTGAGAGTCTTAATAGGACAAAGGTGGCAGAAGAACAAATTTCCTTTCTCTTGATGAGTTTGGACATCTATCTTCTGCTTGCAAGAAGCTAGTTTCAGGCCTTTAGACTTAAGGCTGTTCTTATACCATCAGCTCCTCTGTTTTCCTGGGATGTGAATGTGAATTTCAACTACTGCTCATTTCCTAGGGCTGCTGCTTTGTGTATTAGAAAGTATTGGTCTCTCAACTTCCGTAATCATGTGAATCAATCTCTTATCTTTCTCCTGTTTATCTGTCTGTCCATCTGCCCATCCATTAACCCACCTATCATCTGTCTGTCTGTCTATCTATCTATCCTCTATCTTCTCTACCCATCCATTATCTTACCTGTCACAATTTATCTATCACATTTGTTATTTCTGATCTCACTTATTATCTGTCTATCCATCTATCTACCTACCTATCAATCATATATCTAATCAATTATCTGTCTATCTATCATCTATCAATGTATGTATGTATGTATATCTATGTATCTCTCTGTGTATGTATGTATCTGAACTGTAGTTCATTTCCTTATCCATATAAGTGGCATAATTTCACAAATGACAGTCTAGAAGTAGGATACTGGTTTGGTATGCTTTTAATTTAAACAGAATCATTCATTTTAATGGTGCATCTGAAAGGAATGGTCTGCAGTTGAGAGTGGCATAAAAATAAACTAAACAAAACAAAATGAGCCTTCTGAAAGGAGGTGCCTTTTCAAAATTGATTCTTTCATAGTTTCTCAGTCAAGGCAAACAGGAAGTGAAACTAAGGGAGTGGAGGGGTGTCCCCCCTTTTAGATGCATTTCTCTTATAGTTCTTGACCTGAAACCTGAATATAACTATTGTCTTCTCCTTTTCCTTCTCCTTTTCCTTCTCCTCCTCCTCCTTCTCCTCCTCCTCTTCCTCCTTCCCTTCTTCCTCCTCCTTCTCCTTCTCCTTCTTCTTCCTTCTCCTGCTCACCTTTCCCTTCCTCTTATGCCCTTCCTCCTCTTCCTCCTCCTTCTCCTTCTCCTTCTTCTTCCCCTTCCCCTCCTCCTCCTCCTCCTCCTCCTCCTCCTCCTCCTCCTCCTCCTCCTCCTCCTCCTCCTCCTCCTCCTCCTCCTCCTCCTCCTCCTCCTCCTCCTCCTTCTCCTCCTCCTCCTTCTACTCCTCCTCCTCCTCCATTATGGGACCTTGGTAACCTTATTCTCTACTCTTCCTGACTAATCTCCTTTCCTTTCTAACTAAAGGAATACCTGAACCATCTCCAATGTTTTATAAGATTAAACTCACTTCAGAAAAGATGAAGTTCTGGCTTTAAACCCCGGTATTTAAATAAGAGCCACTGTGAAGTGCTTTCTGAAGCCTATACACAAAATAGAGCCAGAAATTTAAAAGAAAAGCCAACTCCAGAATTATTCTAAGAGGATTTAATTTGGGAATTTCTGCTTTATACAAATTAGTTCTTAGGCTAAAAGCCAGAATCTCAGAGGCAAACAGTATTAGATGGGAAACTGAGGGTGGGAAGGTTCAGAGCATGACCTAATAGACCCATATTGTAGAGGAGATTAGAGAGTTGTAGAAGCTGAGGTTGGAGAGCAAGCGCTTCGAGGGCCCTCCCTCAAAGGCTGTTCTGCAAAGATAGATTGTGCTGTAATCTCTTCCTACAAGCAAAAACGGGACAGATCTATTGGTGACTTGAAGAACATGCTCTTTAGCTCTTTATATAACATCAGGAACAGATCTGGAGGCAGATGTGACCCCAAGTCTATCTTCATTTTCTTTGAGCAGCCCTAAGCCAGAGCCAGGGGATTTTCTATGAAGGCAGAGGCAGAAATGAAAACTCTTACTGCTGCCTGGCCTCTATTCAGTCGGTATCTTTCAATCACCTAGACACAATCGGAGTAAGGTTCGGTGCAATGTGGTGACCTTCTAGATAAAGCAGTTGGGTGTTTATCATTCATAAACATAAAGAATAATAGAAATATAATTGTGCTGTGACAAGTAAGAATAAAATAAAGCAGGTGGACCATGAAAGGGTCCTGAAAGGAATTCTGGTGTTCATTTCCTATTTTTATCTTCAAATACATAAGGAACAGATTTTGCAGATATTAAAGGACAGTGTGACAAATGTTTATTGGAGCCATAAATTCTGACTCTGCGGTGAAGTCTTTCTCTTGGGAAGTAATAATTTCTACATATCCCTTCTTTTAATCTAGAATTGTCACTTTTAAGCTTTTAACCAAATAACATTTTCTCTCTTTTTTGATATCATAATTTTAAACTAATTAAGGAGGCACAGAATGGGAAAATGAAGTATTTAGATTAAGTAACCTACTTCTTGTCTTTCAAAATCCTGAAGACTCTCATAATTACCCTCCTATAGTAGCTAATTCGAACACTGATGTGTTATAGTATAGTGTCTTTGTGTTTTTGTTTCTCAAATAAAGCTCACAAATTATTTTGAATATATGAATACTAGACCAGAATTCCACTTATCGTGGTCAGGGTGATTTATTATGTTTTCCCCAAAGTATATACAAATTCAATCCCAGCCATTATAGCAATGGTGTGAGCAGCAGAAGCTTTTGGAAAGTGGTAGAATCACTAGTGCTTCCCCTCCTGGGGAGGTGAGTAGCCTTAGGACAGTTCCTAAAGCTGAGACCCTTTAATACAGCTCCCCATGCTGTGCTGAACCATGACCAAGCATGACATCATTGCTTCCCCTTAACTGTAATTTTGCTAATATTAAGAAGTATAATGTAAATATTTCTGTTTTCTGATGGTCTTAGACAACCCCTGTGAAAGGGTCTTCCCCCTCCCCAAGAGGTCCTGGGGTGGAGACCCACAGATTGGGAACCGCTGCCTTTCTAAGGAAATTCCAGAAACTGTTCTTTCCTCCAACCACAAGGGGGCGCAGCAAGAAGGCAACATCTATGAACAGGACCATGGGGCTGGGGCTGGCACCAACCCTGAAGAACTTTGTTCTGGATTCCTATGTGACTAGAAATGTCTTCATATTGTTTGCCACTCCACGTATGATGATTGGGCCGTTGAGTGAATAGACTCAAGTCTGAATGGACTAAGACCAATTTGTTACTGCGCTGCTGCTGAATGGCCACTGCTTTACTACTGTTAGAGGTGTGAAGGCAGGGCAGCAGGAAGTATACAGAGGCAGAAGGCTCTTCTGGTGAGACTTCATATGGAAAGTTAGAAATAGTTTATTAGAACCTGAAGGAAAGGACGTGCTTGTTGTAAAGTGACAAAACTTGTCAGAATTTTGGTTGTGTGTTGTGGAAGTTAGACCTTGAAATTAGATGTCTAGTTGAAAAAATGTCTACCCAAATATGAAGAAGTATGGGCTTTTCATGAATGCTTAAGACAAAATGTAAGGGACAGAATTATATAGACATGTCTTTATTTTTTAGTGTATTGGACTGACAATTAAACCCACAGATGCTATATGCCAGGAAAATGCTTGAGCATGGATCTAGGCTCCAGACTTTTTTTTCCCTTAAACTTTGAGGTAGCGGTTCCTAGTTACACAGCTGGCCCTGATCTTATTCTCTAGCCCAGGCAATTCTTGAACTTAATTCTCCCATCTCAGTCCTCTCAGTAGCTGAGGTTATAGGTCTGTACTACCAGGCCTAGGTCAAAGACCCACTTTCTTAAAAATTCATTTGTAATTGAAATAGAATACATCACTCTTGCCTTTCTTTCCTCTCGCCCCTCCCAGGTATCCTGCAAATTAATCGCATGCAAACCCACTCGTAAGTTGATAGCCTCTTGATTGCCATTGCTATGTGTTTTTACAAGTATGTATGAGCACAGACTCCATTTTTGTTGTTCGTGTGTTTGTATCATTTCAAGGCTGACCATCCTGCATTAGTCAACCAATAGAGGGGCTCATCCCTGGTAAAGGCTGAGTCTCCTTGATCTAGTAGTCACTAGCTGCCTATAGTTCTTTGTCTAGGGATGGGGCCCTGTGAAAATTCCCTCCTTTCTCATTAACATGTTCATTGATATGCCATTGTTCTGGTTTTATTTATGTAGCATTTTCTAGAAGAGACCATTATAAAGCAATACCTTGGTTTTCTGGCTTTGACAATCTTTTTGCTGTCTCCTCTCAATGTTCACTGAGCCATAGACTCAGTAATTGGGATGTAGATTTGTTTATTGGGACTTGGGGCTTGTCTCCCCAAGATCTGTTGATCTCTGCAATGTTTCCAGTTATAGTCTTCATTTGCTGTGAAGAGAGGTTTCATTGATAAGGGGTGGTAGCTACAGTTATCTGTAGGTGTAAGAATAAGATTCTCCTGCTCCTAGAGGCATTGCAGGTGTGGATGCTGTGTCACATGTATGTCAGTAGGTGGCAGAGAGGAGAGAGGGTATGTCTATGTTTGGTATTCTAACCTGTGAATATCTGAATGATTAGCAGCCTAACACTCCCTGAAAAAAAAGCTAGTCTGAGATGACAAGCAGTCTGGTGCCATGCAGATGGGGGATGGGGGATGTCAGACTATACCTAAGATCCCTGCCCTGCCTGGTACCGTAATGCAGGAGGGAATCACAGCACTCTGGAGACCATTTCTAGAACATCCTTAGACATTCAGCAACCCTGGGAGCCATAAAGAGAAGCAAGTATATGGTAGAGAAATGGAAGAGAAAGAGAAACAGTAGGATGTGGGCACAGTGAAGAGAGGCAGAGCTGGAGACTCAAGTACAGGGGAACAGCCTGATGTGAATAGCAGGCGATGCCATCTGAGACCACTGTGGGGTCTTGGCCTGTGCTGCCACTGCAGACCACATCTGGATCTATGGCCCTACAGCAGCAAGGTTCTGTTACCACAAAAGGTCAGACAGATGTCCCTGGTCTGGGCTACTGCTTTAGGGACATTTTGATGACTGAGTGTTGTGAAGAACTGGCCCCACCCCTTGCCTGGGCATCCAGGGATAGCTGTTCTTGGGGGACCTGAGAGCAGGAGAGTTGACTGCATCCTTCATCAGGTACAGTACTCTGGAGAGTGGATCTGAACATTATAGGAGTTGCAGAAGAGCAGGCCCTGAGTAAGAGAATAGGGGACCTGTCTCGTAACTTGTCTGCTGTGCCACAGAGTGAGCAAGGGAGAGATGCCTTTCTCCACCCTCACCCTTGGTCACTTACAGCACTCCAGAGAGCTGGCCCTGGAGTCATGAGAGCAAAAGATCTGGTCTTGCCTCTCACCTGCTGTAGCACTTGGGAGAGCAGGCTCTGTACCTTGCCTGAGCAGCAGGGTAGAACTGGCTCTGGTTGCAAGAGTTGCTTTGAACCAGCCACAAGGGTTTAAGAGTAGGGGAGCCATCAGGCTGACAAGCTCAGACACCTCTTAGGCCCAGATTGAGGGCTTTGAGATGGCCCACTCCAACATCTACCCATCCATGAACTGCTGGAGTGCATGAAGGGGCTGGTTCTACAGAATCAAACACGCAGGATCTCCATGACACAGGGCAACAACAGGCTATCCTAGAGGAGTTCCAGTGAGGATCCAGTATTGATAGAGTAGCAGAAGGCAGAGGCCTCGTACCAGACCTCAGCCCAATGACTTATTGCAATGAACATTTGCAAGCATAAGCCTGTGGACAAAGGGTGTATGTAGACAATGAGATACATTTTTTACTCTTTCGGAGAGGAGGCTCCAAGAGTGGAGAGTGCGTATGAGGGGAAGAAGAGAGGAGTGTGATTGGGGCACATGATGTGAAACTCATAAAGAGCCAATAAAAATTTAAAAAAATATACTACATTGACTGATCATTCAAAAGGAAGCTTCTCATGCCTGGTGGTGTGATTTTTGCTAGCCTATAGTTCTTTTGCAAAGCATTTTCAGCTCAAATGGCTTAGCTTCCTTTAAAATGTGTGTGTGTGTGTGTGTGTGTGTGAGAGAGAGAGAGAGAGAGAGAGTGTCAGAGTGTCAACATATATTTATATGTATTTCCTATAATTTTAGATAGATAAAATAATATGACAAAGATGAAATTTCTAATCAAAAGAGATAAAGGCTGGAAAAATTCTCAGCAGTCAACACTAAAAAATGAGGAAGGGTGCTTGAAAGAGAATAAAGATGTCATAAAGAAAATTAATATGTATCACACTGCCCATCAAGGTAAGGAAAGACTGACCCCTAAGTCACTTTGAAGATTATTAGGCCTGTCAATCCCATCAAGGACTCAGAGTGCAAGAATGGAGAGGTAGACAACCTCAAAGGAAGGGCAATAGGTATGTATAGGACCTCAGAGTGTGCTGCTCAACTTTACCTAAATGTTCAGTTCGCCTTACCCCATAACTGCTCTTTTGAGCATCCTCTGTGAAGCTCCAGAGGACCCAGGAGCAGTTCAGGTTGCAGCAACTGACTTTCTGGAAGATATTGATGTAAACTTTGGTAGCCTTCATCCTGTACTGTCTCCACCAGCATACAGAATGTGCAAGCCTCAAAGGATATCAAAGAATGGGGCCTACTGAAGTTATGGGATCATACTGTGGGGGTTATAAACAGACCAATATAGACACAAGTGAACAGTTCCAGTCTCAGGCTGGAGACTTCAACTCTTGAAATCTGCAGTGAGGATTAGCTACTTGGAACCTGAGATTCCAGTTCTTGCTCAGCAAAACTGACAAGCCAATGCAGGACCTCCACCAATAGGATGAGATGAGCTAGGACCTCCATCACAGTGAGCCTGAATGGCCAAGCCAAAGATTAATTTTGAGCTTTAAGATGTTGGACTTACTTAGCCCATTTTCCTCTTTTTACTTTACCTGTTACCTTGCTTACCCCATTGGAATGGGCAGGTCCCTCCTGTGGCTATTCCATTAGTCTCTGAACACATCACACGTTGGATTTCATATGCTTGTGAGTAGAGATCAATTGGTCTCTAAATGTCTCATCTATATGTGATTTTGATGATGCTTAGAAGAAACTTTGGACTTTGGATTTTTTAGGATGATGTTAGAACAAATTTAGGTTTGGGGTCTGTTAGGACAGGAAGAATATATGTATTCATTATGCAACACTATGGTTTTGGGTCAGAAGCATATGTTATAGCTAGTAATATGCTTGCTCCGAAATCAGAAGATGGATCCTCTGGGTAAGTCATTACATATTTATAAACATTTCCAGAACAATGCTTCAACTTTCTATCTTACATGAACATGGTGAGCAGTACCATCTATGGATGAAGAAATATATCCTCACTAAGCACTGACTCTTCTGGCACTGAGGTCTTGGAATTTCTAATCTCCAGAATTATGAGAAATAATTTATGTTTGGATGTTATTTATATTGGGTACTTTGATATCACAGTTAAGACAGTACCTAAAACATAAAGGTTCAGATTGACCCATTCAAATCTTCACCCAAAGTCCTATGGTACTATTGAAAACTAGAAACTAAACAAAGGCCAAACCATCAGTGTAAAGAGTCCTAGAGAGAGGACTCAGTTGCCACCCTGAGTCCTTATGGCTTGATTTTTTTATATATATATACAGCCAACACAAAGAGATATAGTCATTCTGGATATCGAAGCTATTTATAAGGTAATCATTGCCTTTCATTCCCTCATCTCTTCCTTGTGGTCGTGGACCTTTTTATTTTACCTTTGATATTGCTAGCGGTGGGGGCTCACCAATTTGCTTATTTCCATAGTTGTAAATCTGTAGTTCTTCCATGACTCTTTTTTTTTCCTCTTTGCCATCTTTCCCCTGGCAGGGTGACATCTATCACCATGAAGGTCAAGCTGTGCAGTTTCAGTGGTTACACCCAGGATACAGGCGGTGCTATGCTAGGAACAATGGGAAGATTTCCCAGTTTATCAATGCAAAACCTGAGTCTGCATTCCTTTCCAAAAGGAATCTCTTTTGGCAGATAAACTGGACAGTCCTCTACAGAAGAAAACACAAGAAAGGATAGTCAGAAGACATGTAAAAGAACCTGCCATGCAATCAAATTCTGGCAAGCTGTCACTGGTACATCTCTTGCTGATATAATGGCCAAGAGGAATCAGAAACCAGAAGTTAGGAAAGCTTAGGGAGAGCATGCTATAAAGGCTGCCAAAGAAGCAAAGAAGGCTAACCAGGCATCAAAGAAGCCTGCAATGGCTGCTGCCCACAAAGGCAGCACCTAAACAAAAGATTTTGAAGCCTGTGAAGATCTCTGCTCCCTGAGTTGGTGAGAAATGCTAATTTAGAGTCTGTCTCTAAAGAAAAAAAAGTCTGTGGTTTTCTGATTTTGATGTTTTTAGATCAAGATACTTGATACCTGTTGACCTCTTCCTGGAAAGTCTGGATGCTTCCGGTTCTTCATAGATGGATCAAGCCTATTCCTTCAAGGTCTTTATAAATGCTGAGAAACCAAAACTATACCCACACAAACACAGGAAGAATGTGAAACTCTGAAATATGAAAGGAAGTTGGGCTTTCTGGGGGGCTTTCCAACTTGAAGAGTGATGTGACAGAGTGACATGACAGAGTGACGTGACAGAGTGACTTGACAGACGGGCATTCACTTTCCTTACTCTTTCTCTCAGGAAGTTCCCAAACCTTTAGCCTAGAACCTAAAAAGTCATTGATAATATAGTTCCAACAAAAGCCTGTCACAAATGGCTAAAGCCTGACCTACTAAGAGGGTGATCTAACAATAGGAAGCTATTTGAACAATATATATGTCTTTTGCAAAACAGAGATCATCACACCACCACCTCCACCACCACCACCACCTCCACTACCATCATCACTGCCACCACCACCACCATCACCACCATCATCACTACCATCACCATCACCACCACCACCACCACCACCATCACCACCACCATTACCATCATCACTACCATCACCAGCACCATCACCACCATCACCACCATCACCACCACCACCACCACCACCACCTTCACCATCACCACCATCATCACTACCATCACCACCACCACCATCATCATCATTACTATCATCACCACCACCACCACCATCACAACCACCACCATCACCACCACCACCATCACTACCATCACCACCACCACCATCACCTCCACCACCATCATCACCACCACAAGCATCATCATCATCATCATCTACCACATGACCTTCCCACTTCTGAGTCAGCAGGACTGGGCAGGAAGCCTCAGCATCCTTATTTCCCAAGAAAACATGAACAAGTAGTTATTTTCGGATCCCTCTACTGCTGAGCACATTGTTAGCTGCCCAAATGGTCTCTTCTCACTGGTCTTTTCTCCTGGCAGCAAGAAGTGGCAGTGTGTCTGTCCCCTGCTGGGACAATGCTTGAGTTGATCTTCTGTCTTGTTGACAAAAGGAACCCGTGTACTGTAGAGCCATGAGCTACAGCTGTACAGCATTTATGAACCATAACAAAGTGCCATGAGGCAGGGCTAGGTTTTCAGTTCCCCTCCAGGGTTGAGGTAAGGGAGTAAGGAGCTCATCCTCTAACCCTTGTTAACTTCTGTGTTGGCTTCACTCATGTTACTCTGATAAAAAACAAATACTCTGACAAAAGTGACTTAAGGGAGAATAGGTTGATTTGGATAACCTCTAGGTTACAGTCACACTTTGTTGGTAAGTCAAGCTGAAAGAAAGATGAAGTGTCTTATCACGTTGCATTCAATCAGTGAATTAATACATGCATGCTTAGGCCTGGCTCCTCTTTCCTTTTCATCCGTTTGCTCATGAAATAGTACTGTCCACATCAGGGTAGACATTTGAATCTCAACTATCCCAATTAAGAATCCACCATAGGCACAACCCTAGGTCAATCTAATCTAGACAAATTATAACTGAGTCTATGTGTTGCCCAGTTGACACTCAAACCTGATCACTATGGTATGGATAGTGGTTACTTTTCTCATTGCTGTGACAAAACACCCAATGAAAGCAGCTAAAGAAGGGAAAGGTTTATGTTTATCTTGCAGTTTGAGGGTACACAGTCCAATATGATGGGAGAGGCATGGTGGCATGATTTTAAGGCTGCTGTTCATACTGCATTCATAGTCTGGGAACAAATAAGGAATGTACTCTATCACATTCTCCTTTTCTATTTAGTCCTAGACCTTAGTTTAAGAAACTGTGCTACCAGCACACAGGGTGAGTCTTACTTGATTAATTAAGCCTTTCCAGGAATCCTCTCAGAGACATACCCAAAGCTGTGGTTCCATAGTGATTTCAAACCCATCAAATAACTGATGAAGATCAACTATCACAGCATCTCTGAGACTAGATGGAGTGGATAGATTATGGATACTAGGTGAAGACTCTATTTCACTAAGTCTCTGAAGCACCACAGACCTGCCAAATTCCACACTTGCTGGGTACATTGAGGTCAAACAAGATTAGATGAGACAGGACAATTTGACTCTGTTTTTCCAACCAACCTGTGCCAACCAGTCCTAGCAGAGAGCTGAGCCTCCACTGTCAGCCTTTATCAATAAGCCTGAATAATGTGGTAAACATACAATGGGATATCCAGCCCCCTCATGCCTCACAGACTTAAGCGCATATCTCTTCATGGAACCACAAGCTACAATTAGGTGATAAGAGATGAGGCTAGTTGGCAAAAAGTGGTTCTATTTTTTTCTCAATAATTCCTTTATGGTTTATTAAACACACTAGATAAACAAATTTTCTTTGTACTATAGAAGAAAGATGTTACCACAATACATCCTGATACATGTGGCACTGATTTTGTGTATAGGTGGTAGAGAGAAAAGTCTCAGAACTCAAGAGAGTTGTCACTGAGGGCATGAAATCGCAAGGGTGAGGACAGTAACTGTCCCCTGGAGTAACATGGAAAGGAGGAAGAGTCCTGGAGACACCCAGAGGCTTCTTTTAGCTGGTCATAATAAAAATGTGAAAAGAGAATTTACAGGAAACAGAGCCTCAAGGTATTCTTACCAGCTTGTGGGAGGTCTTCAACATCCAAGGTCAGCCAAGGTCAAAGACAGCATTATCTGGAAACCATAGCACTAAGAACACAGCTTGTAAAATCCTTGGTTAAGTCCTCGAAAGCTTTCTACCACCACCTCCAAGACTCTTCACTAAACAAAATGTCTCCAAAGGGCTATAAAGTATATGTCTCTATCACATCCGGGCTTTCAAGAATCTCAGGGGCATTATTCTACAGCTTAAAGGAAGGCCCAAGGAGGGAATGACTTACTCTGAAAAGACTTACTGTTTTTTTTTTTTCCTAGTATCATGCAGACTATAAATTGACATACAAGGATCCCATAAAGTTATTTAAAAGAATTATAACAGTTTGGTCAGAAAAAGGATGAAGGCAATATGAATTTAAAGTGTGGCCTCTGGGTCACTGAACATCTATGAGTACAAAGAAAATCACTCAACTACAAACATAAGCTATTTCTGTAAAATGAAAGATGGGCCAGAGGGCAGAGTCAAAAGTCTAGATGACAGATTCACTCCCAGAGAGTTTCTTATCCCTAATCAAGGAACTGATGAGATGTGCCTTACATATCTCTGAATTGCTAGGGACCAATCACTGTGTCCCTTCTACATATCCCTGAAAGAGATATTATGGTTTCCTGATACTGTTCCACCAGTGGACACTGGGCATGCATGTAGGGATAATAACTTGCCTCCTATTCCACTCACAGGTTTTCAAGCCAAAATGAATTGTATTTATGGAACTAAATCCAAGGACTTCGAGCAATACCTGGATTTGATTTAGATGACCTGATCCTCTTTCTCAAGAATGGCATTGATTTCATAACTTGATGATTCTTTGAGGAGCTTGTAGGAAAAGTTTAAATGGTTTTTGGCTGAAGAAGAACTGGCATGATTTGAAAACCTGGACATAAATTATGTGACATTCTTCCCATCAAAGGGTAGATTCTGTGTTCCTCATCCCTGAATACTGGTTTTAGGTAGAAATGATGCCATTTTGGTTTGAAAGAGAAATGCCCCCTGTAGCTATGCTCCGGCATTTGAACATTTGGTCCTCACTGGTAACGCTGAGGAGATGCAGACTTGATGAAGGAAATACTTCATTGGGAGCTGCCTCTGAATGCATCTTCCTTTATTCTGCTTTCAGTTTGCTTTCTCTGCTTTGTCCTGGAGAAGAAATGTTCTCTTGTCTTCTGCTCCTGCCAGTGCTCCTGCTGGGAGCTACCATACCTCCCTTAGATAATGGATTCTTACACCTCTTCAACCATAAATTAAAATAATCCCTTTGTTTTAGAAGTTACCATGTTGTGGTGTTTTAGAGCAGGAACAAAAAAGTAAGAAATACTGATGGAATGGATCCCCAGTTCAGAATGTACAAATACCAAACATCCTAGGCTGATAACTTAACCTGACTTCTCTTCCTTCCTTTGTTAAGCATTTTGATGCTAATACTCTGTATTAACCAGTAAAATGATGAAGCAAAATTGACTGTTTTGCTGTTTGCATACCTATTCTTAGAAGATAGAATCAAGGCTAATAGGATACTCATAGACTTCCCCATTTTTCCTACTGAACAAAAATTACTGTGTTGTAACCTTTCTGCATTCTCAAGTACTTCTCTAATTTTTGATATAAATGTTTGTTTTCCCCTCTGCACTCTTATGGGAAGTCCTGATAACCAATGAGACAGAATTAGGAAATGGAGCCTTTGGGAAATATTGTGTTAAGTTAGATCCTCTCTTTTACAATGAGATTACTGCTCTTAAATAAAGACTCAGAGACCTTTCCTCGTCTACTATGTGGCAGTGCACTGAAGTGGGCTTGTCCTGAGTTCATAGAAGTTCATGGGACCTGACAATGTTTTTAGTTTGAATATCTCAGTTTCCAGAATGTTGAAGAAGTTGTGCCTGTTGTTTATAAGCTTCTCCTTTGTGGTATATTGTCATAGGATCCTGAATGAACTGAGACACTGCACTGTTTAAATCATGCCGTCACAATGATGAGAATGAAGTCACTTTCATACCCTGTGACCTTTGTGATTACTTTATATCTCCCTTCTATTCTGCTATTTTTCATTGAGGTAAGATGTGCCATTTAGTTCCTGGGGAATCAAAGTGCTCAAAGAGGCTTCCAGGACTCCCTCCACCTCCCAGTGTATCCTACCCCACCCCTTGCTTAGTCTCATGGGGATATATTAGGCCTGATCCTTCCCAATGAGCTACAGGATTCATGGTTTTGCAAGTTTGGACAAAACAAAACACAAACAATTCCCCCAACCCACAGACAATGTAAGATGAAAAGCCAAAGCCCAATAAATAACCCTTCTTGTTTGTGTGCAGCTCCTCTCATTCAGCTTGACTTACCCAATTTATTTAAATCTATTAATTAGATAATGAGTCACCAACAGTCTCTCAGTTCTGCAGAATCATTATCCTTATTTTCTAATTTGCTGCAAGGGAAATGATGTATGTAGACATGCTCTCAAATATTAGAGAGGATAACTGTTTTCCATACTTATAAATCATTAGTTTCTTCTTTCAAAATCCCAACTTAAAATATGCAAAACTTCTAGGAAATGCACATACAGGGCCTTTCCTTTAACCTAATGTTTGTCTTTTGACAGCTCTTCTTCCTTAGCCTCTAGCTCTGTTTTGGAATATACCTTTTAAGTCTCAAATCTGACCCTCTCATTCCTATCTCCAGGCTTTAAAGTCATCCCAGCCTCCCATTCCCTTCAGTACTGGATCCTAAATGTCCTCCCTGTTCTAGGCCATACTTGGGTCTCTTCAGCTCTAGGCACTCAACCCCCAACTTAGGCCATCTTTTTTTTTTTTTTTTTTCCTCTGCATTGTGTCACCTGACTTATTGGCTTGTATCTCGTGGCCTGTGTAATCTTCTCTCAAGTCCAATTTAATTTCCTTTGCCTTGTTTTTGTTGTTGTTGTTTGTTGTTTGTTTTTTGTTTTTGCTTTTCCATAGTTTATGGCTCTGCCTTTTTGGGGTCCTCTCCCAGAATTCCTACACTGTGCGGCTCCTCTCCATTTACATTTCTATCTCTCCTCTTTCACTAGAAGCTTCTTTGCAGACAAGATATTCCTTGCATGTATTGATGCTCATGAGACGCTTGTCTTCTTTGGTTAATGAATAGAGTGAGAATATGAACAGTTCCCATGAAGAATGTAGATTTTCATAAGTGACATTCTTTGGTAGAGGAGAAAGGGGCTGCTTATCTTCTTCTCCTAGAATAATTTCTATGTTATCTAATTCAG
This sequence comes from Rhynchomys soricoides, assembly GCA_019843965.1. Classification (NCBI taxonomy): domain Eukaryota; kingdom Metazoa; phylum Chordata; class Mammalia; order Rodentia; family Muridae; genus Rhynchomys; species Rhynchomys soricoides. The sequence continues at coordinate 306,011 of JADRCH010000243.1, forward strand.
ATATTTGAAAGTCAACACTTCTCAAAGATAGTACTATATTGGAACCTGAAAGGTACAAGAAGTGACAAGTGAACCATGACATTTTCTACCTAATCATTCTGGCTCTCCAACAGCTCCCAGCAAAGGGCCATTAATGATTGTGCTTTGATTCTTTTTCAGAAAAAAATATTAATTTAACAAATAATTCCTTGAGCCATGGCCATGTAGCTGACAACAGGATTGTGATGTCTCTACACCAAGTTAAATGGACCCTGGGACATAAATACTAAACAAAATTTCAAATCAATAACTACTAAATTTTCAAGTTTTGGGATGAAGACAATGAAGAGGATAGAAAGAATGCCCTCAAAGGTTACAGACTATAGCATTTGTAAAATACAGAAGTCCCTTTTTTAAAATTAAAAATCAAGTTATACAATTCAATTTGATCCATGGAGATACTCAAGGCTTCTGTAAGAAAGACAATGTGCACCCCACTGTGTACAGGCACCATGTTTTCATTAGGTATTCATAATTTGATGGATACTTTGTTGTTACCTTGGCTAGTGTGAATAATGCTACAATATGCATAGTGGTTCTAGTTCTCACTGTTTGAAGGACCTTCATATTGTTCTCCATAGCAGATGTTATAATTCATTATTCCAAATGCTATATGCAGTAATCCCGTTTTCTCTCTTTTCTTTCAGTCCACAAATTTGTGCTGCCCACCGTTAAGGTAGCTTTTCCCACTTCAATTAGCCTAATCTGGATAATCCCACAAGGCATCAAGAGGGTTGTCTGTAGGGTAAGTCTAGATCTTTCTTAAATTAGTACACCACTCCTAAGAGTCTATTCTGAACTCTTCTACCTGAACCATTAAAATTACTTGAAAAGTCTTTTCTTCTCAGTTAACATACGATTTCATGCTATATTTGTATTTGCTTTCTATTGAGAAAATTAATTTTGTTCTATTATTTTTAGTCTAGAGTTTCTAAATGTTTTCTTTAGACTTTCTGAATAAACCATCTTGAAGACCTGTAAACGTATTGTCAACTGAATGGAAGGCATTAATTTCCCCATGAGGATATTATAGTCTGGGGCCACAGTCCCATTTTGACTAGGTTTAATGCATTCTGAGTAGCTATACAGCTCTCATTCTGGTGTCATACATTGCAAATCTGAGTTTGTTATCGCAGGCAGCTTGCTTCTTTATTTTGATGTTTAGCCCCATGGTTTCATCTTTTTAAGATTTTTTTTCCAGAATCCATCTTCAGATAACATTAGAAACAAGCATTCAATTTTTGACTTGCTTGAACAGCTTGATTTTTTGCATTGTTCTCCTACGTTTTTAATTGTCAATTGGAAAGTGAATGAATTCTAAATTTAAAACCATTTCATTTCAAAACTTTGGAGGCACTGTTTCATCATTGCTGGTCAGATGTCTGAGAATGAAACCTTCGTTTCTCTTAACACAACATTTTTCTACTGTTTATCCCCCATCCTAACATTGTTATCTAATGCGATTTTCTTGTTTTTTTTCCTTTTATTTTTTATTTTTTATATTATCAAATATGTATAGAGTATATTTTGTTTGCACCACTTCCTTTTTTATGTTCCTCTGTCCCCATCCATTCTCGTTGATTCCTTCATCTTCCTAACTATTTTTCCTTTGCTTCCTTTGGAGGGGACACAATGAGTTTAATTAGAGTACTAGAGTTTCTTACAGCAGCATTGATGAAGGGTTTTATTAAAGTATAGGCAACTGAACATTGGCTACACCACTGAAGAAAATGTCTCCCTAACCCAGCCACCATTATCTGTCAATAGTTAGACAGGGGGATCCATCTTGCCTGTTCTTTAAGTATATTTGTATTGCATATTTTGGAAAACCATTTTCTATATGGAGTTTGAATAAGATATATATAAATATATATGCACTTCTGTGTTTGCAAGTACACACACACACACACACACACACACACTGTCTTTTCTACTAGCAAATTGTGTTTAATAAAGTTTTCTCTTACTGTGATACATATCCAGTTCCAGGAGTCTATTCCCACTCTTGGTTCCAGATTTTTCCCTAATTCACACTTATGCCTTAACTGTCTGTTCTTACATTTTTCTACTTGTGTGGGTTTCTTATACACTCATATATAAGCATGTACTTCATGACTATTTCACTACAACTGGCAAGCTACTCTATTTTTCCTCTCTTTATGCACAACACATTTCCAAATCATTTGGAAGGATACTAATCATCCGACTTCTTATGACATTTTTGATGAGTGATATGAACTAAGTAGTAGATGGCCTTTCCAACAGAGGGATATGAGCTACTTTCTTTTTTCTTGTGTGTGAATGTTTTAATAAAATTTCTACATCCCTTCCCAGATTTTCACAATTTTTTTTTTTTTTGAGTAATGACATGGATATAAAGGCTTTCCTAGATGTAGCAATTTTAAGAGAATACTTACATCGTGAGATTGGAATGGCCTGAAGCAACACCTTTATTTCCTTGTCAAATCTCATAAACTGAAAAGGTATTAAAGAAATAGTGTTAGGGAATTTGAGAGAAGGGAGTCTTCTGTTGTTTGTCTTTCTTCCACTCCCCCACTCCAAAATGTCCTGGTGGGTCTGGGATAGCCACAGGGCTCAGTCTTTGAACAGTCAGGCAAATGATTGTCATGTTTCAAAGACAAGCTCAAGGTAGCTTTCTCAGAGCAAGAAAAATTGGCCATTGTGCCTTATTGGGTGGAACTTGGACCTGACAGTTGCTAGTACTAAACTAGGAACATTTATTATAGAGACTGGCATGGGCAGTGGGTATCTTGGTGCTCTCATGAGATGAGGGCCAATCTAGTACATTGAATTATAATGGTAATAATAATGAATAGTTGCGATAATAATATAGCAGTATTAATACCTAGCCAAATTAAATATTTCCTCAGAGTCAACATGTTATAAGGCAGTTTTCTCAGAATTGAAACATTGCCTTCCCAAGGAAGGAAGAGGCTCCTGATCCTCAGGAGGTAAACGAAGGGTACTATCCTGGAAAACAGGAAGGGATGTTCTCAGGACCAGACCACTGCTTCCCAGCAGTATGTAAATGGGCAAAGGATGGGAGTGCTGAAGAAGGAAACTGAGCAGGTGAACTACAGAACTACAATGGAGCTACCTGAAAACTGGTGAGTGAGCTCCCGGTTACAGCTTCCACGAGTTATCCCATGTCAGGGTGCAGTTTTCTGTGATGAGATGCTTCTGGGTCATTCTTACTCCTTGTAAGTAACCTCTCACCCACACTCCTTGAAACTCTAATAAAAACTCATTGATTCACCAAGCTGGACAGTGGCCCAATTGTTATTTTGGTCTATAATGGCTTCCTTTTTGGGGTGGGGGGGTGGGGGGGTTGTGAGTAGATGTGTACGCGTTAAGTTTCTCTAGGAAGAGTCAGTCACACAACATAATAGTAATGTTTCCTATTTTGCATATATGATTTTATATAACTTGTGTGTGTATGTGTGTAAAATGCAGTTTTGAGATGCTTGCTATGGCCATAGTTAATAAGCTGTGTAGCTGTCATTCAATCTAAAGTGAGAGCATGGAATTTGATCCCAGAAGCAACTTGCCACTTTCAAACGGGAGCCACCATTTGCTAATTAGTTCACAAAATGATTCTGTTAGGAATTCTTCCCAACAAAAGATTAAAATCTAAACACGAAACAGCACCACTGTTTTGCTCAAACACAAAAAGGAAGAGGGAAAGACAGGAACAATAAATATTTTCTCAGAAAATCAAGCAATAGCTCTGACCCTTTCCAGTTCAGATTTCTTAACTAAAAAGATTGAGGCTTTATTTTGTTTTGAGATCTACTAACTTGAAATTATTTCAAATGTATTTTAATAGACTTATAGCCCACATTCAATTTAATATCTAGCTAACAAAGTAAGAGTTGAGATAAGACGCAGATAGAGCTGATCATAGTTTACAGGGTTTCTTCTATAGACATTAAATCATTATATTTGATTAATTCTCATTTTGTGCAGGTTTGCTTTTGTTCAATGAAGCCATTTAGACATCCTTGAGTAGCCCACAGGATTAAACATAAGGAAGAAGAGATAAAAAGCAGGCACTTGGGGCACAGTGGCCCTGGCTCTGGAGGCATTGGTGCAGGTGAGCCAGCCCTGAGGGGGCATGCAAGCAGGAGAGCTGTCCCTGCCTCCTGAAGATTGAGGAATTGAGTGGACTAGCCTGGAGTAGTGCTGGAGAACTCACCCTGGTGGTGCAGATAAGGGATACCCATTGCACTGTCACAGATCCTGGATTTTCAATCAGTCCGCCCCCAAATCTATCTCATTTGCTAATGATTGAGATGTGTCAAGGTCCAGTCCAGCTATTCCAAAGCTTCACAATCTCTATGACACAGGGTAACAACTGGATAACCTTCTTGGTGAGGATACAGTATTATGGTGTCATAGAGATCTCAAACCAGAGCAATGAGTCTGCAACGAACATCTATAAGTGAAGATATGAAGACAGAAGGTTAGACTGTGAGACATGCTGTGGCATACCAGTAGCTATTTTGGTCTCGTGTGTGTATGTGTGTGTGTGTGTGTGTGTGTATGTGTGTGTGTATGTGTGTATGTGTGTATGTGTGTGTGTTTGTGTGTGTGTGTGTAAAATGCAGTTTTGAGACATTGAAATGCTTGCTATGGCCACAGTTATTAAGCTGTTACTCCATCTAAAGTGAGAACCCAGAACTTGTTGTTGTTGTTTGTTTTTGTTTGTTCTGTTTGGGGGAGGAGTGGGTGGATTTGAAGGGATGCAGAGATGAGCCCTGGGGTGAATGAAACTCACAAAGAATCAATATATATTTTTTAAAGCAGGCACTCTGAAGAGGAGTAGAGTTGAGTGGTGTGGAGCTGCCTTTTTGTAGCTGAAAGAACCCCAGGTTCAAAAGAAGGTAGTAGACAAGTATAGTTTCATGATATGTCAATAGACGCTCCAGGAAAACCATGCAACATCTGTCAGTAATAGAAGGATACAGACTGCTAACTTAGCTACATTTGAAATTAAAACAAAAATACCTTTTAACAATAATATTTATATTAAGCTCTGTTCCTGTTGTGACAAGATCTATCAGTGGACGAACCCACACAAAAGTTTACACTGTTGGGGGTTTAGAAACATTCAACAAAGTCATAGATGTACTTAGTTAGCAATGATGGAATAGGCAAGTGGAGTTGAGAGAGAACAATCCTTGTCTCTGATGTCTGGTCTTGGAGTCTTCTTTGAATGGGAGAGTTAGGCACAGACATTCAAGCAAGCCATGAATGTCTGACACTCTCTACAGTGAAGGAAAAGCTATAGAGGCTGAAAGTAATCAAAGCACGTAAAGGTAGTGTGACACACATGGACACAGATGTTTCTAGAAGCTTATGCCCTTCTCTTGACTCCTGTAAGTAGTTTTATTCTATGAGCTCAAAAACTAAAGTCCTATAGCATTCCATTTGATATTCATATTTTCCTTAAATTTGTAAGAAAATTATGATCAACTTAAATTATACCAACTTAAGTTTGTAGTAAATTATCATACAGTAATAAAGCAACACATAATAAACTTATAAAGGACATGAAATAATGATTCAATTGACTTCTACCATACAACAGAATAATAGAAGAAATGCTATTGCCTCTGTTCTAGAGGTAATCTAGATTCTGACATTACCCTGATATAAAACACTTAATCTTTCTTATTATCTGTACTTCAAAAAATACACATTGATATTATGCTGTCTTTACAATGTCTGAGTATCATTATGCACTTATCCATAAAGACACCCATTTATGGTTCCTTAAGAATACTTAAATAATGATACAATATAGTTGCTTGTGTGAGCACTGCAGCAGCATCTAGACATAGGAGCTACCAGGAGAAAAGACACTGATTCTCAGGGAGCATAGAAGAGTGAAGTGTAATAGTAAACAAAACACACACACACACACACACACACACACACACACGAATACTATCCAGATGATGTTTCTCTTCTGTTATCACTAAGGGAAACTTGGCATGAGACTCTTGACACTTATTTACTTGTAGGTCTCTATTATGAGACCTATGTGAGTAGAAAGGGAGAATTTAGAAGATTTTTACTGGAGAAAGGAGAGAAATTGAATAACTTGAGGGTCTTACATTAGGGTTTCCATCTGTGGTGGGAGACCTCTGCCGGGGCCACCAGGGCTCCATAGCCAAATAGTACTGGGAGAAAGCTAGCCTCTTAGGAGTGAAAACATGCCTGTCTGCTCAGAGGGACCTACCTGGAATACCCAGGACACAGGAACTGAGGAATGGGCTTCTGGTTTCTTTTGGTGGCCGGGGAGCAGATCCTGTGACACAAGGCTCCATACTCAAATAGTGCCAGGAGACAGTTGGTATCTCAGGAATGCCGACACACCTTCAAGCACAGGCAAGACCATCATTTCTTTTCAAATTCACTGGACCAAGAGGGACCCTTGCAGAGCCATCAGGACACAGGAAACAAGGGACAGCTGGGGACTAGATCCTTCTGGTTTCTGTCTGCACCGAGAGCTGACCCTGTACCACAGCTCTCCAAACCTAAATTGCTCTCAGAGAGAACTGGTCTTCAAGGAGTATTGACACCAAGGCTTGCAGGAAGGAAAAGCCACAGTCAGAGAGAATAAGACCAGCTAACACCAGAGATAACCAGATGGCGAAAGGCAAGGGCAAGAATATATGGAACAGAAACCAAGGCTACTTGGCATCATCAGAACAAGCTCTCCCACCACAGCAAGACCTGGATACTCCAAACACACCAGAAAAGCAAGAATCAGACTTAAAATCACATCTCATGATGATGATAGAAGATTTTTAAGAAGGAAATAATTAACTCCCTTAAAGAAATACAAGAGAACGCAGGTAAACAATTAGAAGCCCTTAAAGAGGAAACACAAAAGTCCCTTAAAGAATTACAGGAAAACACAATCAAACAGATGAAGGAAATGAACAAAACCATCCAGGAACTAAAAATAGAAATAGAAACAATAAAGAAACCACAAAGGGAGGCAACCCTGGAGTTAGAAAACCTAGCAAAGAGATCAGGAGTCAGATGCAAGCATCACCAACAGAATAAAAGAGATAGAAGAAAGAATCTCAGGTGCGGAAGATACCATAGAAAACATGGCCACAACAGTCAAAGAAAATGTAAAATGCAAAAAACTCCTAACCCAAAACATCCAGGATATCCAGGATATGATGAGAAGACAGAATCTGAGGATAATATGTATAGAAGAGAGTGAAAGTTCCCAACTTAAAGGACCAGTAAATATCTCCAACACAATTATAGAAGAAAACTTCCCTAACCTAAAGAAAGAGATGAACGTAAATATACAAGAAGCCTACAGAACTCCAAATATATTGGAACAACAACAAAAAAATTCCTCCCATCACATTATAGGCAAAACACCAAATATACAAAATAAGGAAAGAATATTAAAAGCAGTAAGGGAAAAATGTCAAGTACCCTATAAAGGCAGACCTATCAGAATTACACAAGACGTCTCACCAGAGACTATGAAAGCTAGAAGGTCCTGGGCAGATCTCATATACACCCTAAGAGAACACAAATGCCAGACCAGGCTGCTATACCCAGCAAAGCTCTCAATTGTCATAGATGGTGAAACCAAAATATTCTATGACAAAACCAAATTTGCACAGTATGTTTCCACAGACCCAGCCCTACAAAGAATAATAGATGGAAAATGCCAACTCAAGGAGGGAAACTATACCCTAGAAAAAGCAAGAAAATAATATTTCCACAGACTCAAAAGAAGATAGCCACACAAACATAAAAATAACATCGAAAATAACAGGAAGCAACAATCACTATTTCTTAATATCTCTTAACATGAATGGACTCAATTTCCAAATAAAGACTGACAGAATGGATCCATAAACAGGACCCAGCATTTTGCTGAATACAGGAAACACACCTCCTTGTTAAAGCCAAACACTATCTCAGAATAAAGGGCTGGAAAGCATTTTCCAGACAAATGGTCCCAAGAAACAGGTTGGAGTATCCATTCTAATATTGGATAAAATCAAGTTTCAACCAAAAGTCATCAAAAAAGATAAGGAAGGACACTTCATACTCATCAAAGGAAAAATCTACCAAGAAGAACTCTCAATTCTGAACATCTATGCCCTGAATGCAAGGGCACCGACGTTCATAAAAGAAACTTTACTAAAGCTCAAAGCACACATTGCACCTCACACAATAAATAGTGGGAGAATTCAACACCACACTATCATCAGTGGTCAGCTCTTGGAAACACAAACTAAACAGAGACACAGTGAAACTAACAAACAGATGATATGAACCAAATGGATTTAACAGATATCTATAGAACATTTCATCCTAAATCAAAAGAATATACCTTCTTCTCAGCACTTCATAGTACCTTCTCCAAAACTGATCATACAATTGGTCACAAAACAAGCCTCAACAGATATGAGAAGACGGAAATAATCCCATGCTTCCTATCAGATCACTACTGAATATGGCTGGTCTTCAATGGCAACAACAAGAGAAAGCCCACATACTAATGGAAGCTGAACAATGCTCTACTCAATGATAACTTGGTCAAGGAAGAAATAAAGAAAGAAATTAAAGACTTCCTAGAATTTAATGAAAATGAAAGTACAATATACCCAAACCTATGGGACATAATGAAAGCAGTGTTAAGACGAAAACTCATAGCTCTGAATGCCTCCAAAAAAAAACTAGAGAGAGCATATACTAGCAGCTTAACAGCACCCCTGAAAGTTCTAGAACAAAAAGAAGCTAATACACCCAAGAAGAGTAGAAGGCAGGAAATAATCAAATTAAGGGCTGATATCAACCAGGTAGAAACTAAAAGAACTATACAAAGAATCAATAAAACCAGGAGCTGGTTCTTTGAGAAAATCTACAAGATAAATAAACCCTTAGCCAGACTAACCAGAGGGCACAGAGACGGTATCCAAATTAACAAAATTAGAAATGAAAAGAGAGATAGAACAGATTCTGAGGAAATTAAAAAAATCATCAGATCCTACTACAAAAGCCTATACACAACAAAATAGGAAAATATGGATGAAATGGACAAGTTTCTCGACAGATACCAAATACCAAAGTTAAGTCAGGATCAGATAAACCATCCAACAGTCCCATAACCCTTAAAGAAATAGAAGCAGTCATTAAAAGTCTCCCAACCAAAAAACACCCAGGACCAGATGAGTTCAGTGCAGAATTCTATCAGACCTTCAAAGAAGACCAAATACCAATACTCTTCAATCTATTCCACAAAATAGAAACAGAAGGAACACTAACCAATTCATTCTATGAGGCCACTGTTAAACTGTTATCAAAACCTCACAAAGACCCAACAATAGAAGAAAACTTCAGACCAATTTCCCTTATGAATATCCATGCAAAAATACTCAATAAAATTCTCACAAACCGAATCCAAGAACACATCAAAATGATCATTCACCATGATCAAGTAGGCTTCATCCCAGGTATGCAGGGATGGTTCAATACCTGGGAATCCATCAATGTAATCCACTATATAAAAATACTCAAAGAAAAAAACTACATGGTCATTTCATTAGATGCTGAAAAAGCATTTCACAAAGTTCAACATCCCTTCATGATAAAAGTCTTGGAAAGACCAGGAATTCAAGGACCATACCTAAACATAGTAAAAGGAATATATAGCAAACCACTAGCCAACATCAACCTAAATGGAGAGAAACTTGTAACATCCCACTAAAATGAGGGACTAGGCAAGGCTGTGCTCTCTCTCCCTACCTATTCAATATAGTACTTGAAGTTCTAGCTAAAGCAATTAGACAACAAAAAGAGGTCAAAGGTATACAAATTGGAAAGGAAAAAATAAAAATATCACTATTTGCAGGTGATATGATGATATACTTAAGTGACTGGAAAAACTCCACCAGAGATGTGCTACAGCTGATAAACACCTTCAACAAAGTGTCTGGATACAAAATTAACTCAAGCAAATCAGTAGCCTTCTTATACTCGAAGGATAAACAGGCTGAGAAAGAAACTAGGGAAATGACACCCTTCACAATTGACACAAACAATATAAAGTATCTTGGTGTGACTTTAACCAAACAAGTGAATCATTTGGATGACAAGAACTTCAAGTCTCTGAAGAAAGAAATAGAAGAAAACCTCAGAAGATGGAATGATCTCCCATGCTTATGAATTTGGCAGGATTAATATAGTTAAAATGGCCAACCTGCCAAAAGCAATCTTCAGATTCAATGCAATCCCCATCAAAATTCCAACTCAATTCTTCATAGACTTAGACAGAGCAATTCTCAAATTCATTTGGAATAACAAAAAACCCAGGATATCAAAGACTATTCTCAACAACAAAGGAACTTCTGGGGAAATCAGCATCCCTGACTTCAAGCTGTACTACAGAGCAGTAGTTATAAAATCTGCATGGTATTGGTACAGGGACAGGCAGGTAGATCAATGGAATAGAATTGAAGACCCAGAAATGAACCCACACATTTATGGTCACTTGATCTTCGATAAAAGAGCTAATACCATCCAGTGGAAAAAAGACAGCATTTTCAACAAATGGTGCTGGTTCAACTAGTGGTCTACATGTAGAAGAATGCGAATTGATCCATTCCTATCTCTCTGTACAAAGCTCAAGTCCAAGTGGATCAAGAACCTCCACATAAACCCAGATACATTGAATCCAATAGAAGAGAACGTGGGGAAAACTTTCGAACACATGGGCACAGGGGAAAAGTTGCTGAACAGAACAGCAACGGCTTATGTTCTAAGATCAAGGATCAACAAATGGGATATTATGAATTACAAAGCTTCTGTAAGGCAAAGGACACTGTAAATAGGACAAAACGACAACCTACAGATTGGGAAAAGATCTTTACCAACTCTACATCTGATAGAGGGTTAATATCCAGTATATACAAAGAACTCAAGAAGTTAGACTCCAGAGATCCAAATCACCCTATCAATAAATGGGGAACAGAGCTAAACAGAGAATTCTCAACTGAGGAAACTCGAATAGCTGAGAAGCACCTAAAGAAATATTCAACATCCTTAGTCATCAGGGAAATGCAAATCAAAACAACCCTGAGATTCCACCTCACACCAGTCAGAATGGCTAAGATCAAAAATTCAGGTGACAGCAGATGTTGGCGAGGATGTGGAGAAAGAGGAACACTCCTCCATTGCTGGTGGGATGGCAAGCTGATACAACCTCTCTGGAAATCATATTGGTGGATCCTCAGAAAAATGAACAAAATACTACCTGAGGACCCAGCTATTCCACTCCTGGGCATATACCCAGAAGATGCTCCAATATGTAATAAAGACACATGCTCCAGTATGTTCATAGCAGCCATATTTATAATAGCCAGAAACTGGAAACAACCCAGATGTCCCTGCACAGAGGAATGGATACAGAAAATGTAGTACATTTACACAATGGAATACTTCTCAGCTATTAAAAAGCAATGACTTCATGAAATTCGCAGGCAAGTGGTTGGAACTTGAAAATATCATCCTTAGCGAGGTAACTCAATCACAAAATAATGAACATGGTATGCACTCACTGATAATTGGTTATTAGCCCAAAAGTTCGGATTTCCAGAGACACTTCAGAGCAACCATTGGGCTGAGCATGAGGTCACAGATGGAGGAGTTGGAGAAGGGACTGAAGGAGCTAAGGAAGTTGGCAGCCCCATGGAGGGAGCAACAGTGTCCACTGGCCTGACCTCCAGATGCTCCCAGAGTCTGGATCACCATCCAAAGGATACACATGGAGGGACTCATGGTGATGGCCACATATGTGGCAGAAGAGGGTCTTGTTAGCCATCAGGGAGAGGAGAGGCCCTTGGGCCAGAGGGTGTTAGATGCCCCAGTATAGGAGAATGCAAAGGAGGGAAGAAGAGAGTGAGTGGGTGGGTGGGTGGTGGAATACCCCTATAGAGTCAGGGGGAGGAGGGAGGGAGTAGGGAGGTTCCAAAGGGGAGATCTGGAAAGGGGGAAACATTTGAAATGTAAATATAGTATAAAAAAAATCACTTTAAACCATTGATATATCACAAAGTTTAATGATTTTTTGATTAAAGTGATTTATTATTAAACAAAGTATTAAATTTAATATTAATTCATAACAAAATTATTAACTAATATTAAAGTAAATGTTAAATTTATTGAAGTCATTAACATTTCATTATTAAAATAATTATATATTATATATGTTATATGGTTAAATATGTTATATATTATGCCAAATTGGTGATCCAAAGACTATTCACCCTATGAACTTCTAAACATATATATATATATATATATATATATATATATATATATATATATATATGTTTAGAACTGTATATATATATAACTGTATATATCTATATCTATATCTATATCTATATCTATATACAGTTAGAGTAGCCATTTAATTGGAAGCTATGGAGCTTAACATTGGATTTTATAGTTTTACTTCGGAGTATAATTTTATGTACCTTCCCACCACTACAAATGAAAAATCCACTACAGAGTAAGAACTAGAAAAACAGTGAGCTTGACTCATGGTACTTAACCATGACTGGAGAGCAGAATCACCCAGGGATTGTTGAAAACTTCTCTATGCCTCTGCAACATTCCAGATGCATTGCTTCAGCACTTTTCTGGGTGGGACTAAGCCATCAGATCTTTGTACACACCTGCATTTCCCAATGTTCACAATTGGCAAGCAGAATTCAGATGAGTATGGGGGGGGGATCAGTTCACCTTTTTGTGACTCATCAGTGTAAGGTAGCAATGATATCACTAGGACACAAATGGTATCTTGCCGTCAACCTTGCCTCTAAGAGAGATGGGATTGGATGGGTGAAATGAAAAACAAAACAAAAACAAAAACCAAACATAAAAAACCTTAGAGGGTTAAGCTTAGGAAATGTGGATGGCTTGTAAGAATACAATCGTGGGGAGATCTGGAAAGGGGAAAACATTTGAAATGTAAATAAAGTAGAGAAAAAACAAACAAACAAAAAAAACCAAAAAACCAAGAAAAAAACAAAAACAAAAAAACACAATCGTTTGCAGAAAAGATTTGGGGTACCAGCTGTCTTCCAGAGAAATGTGAGTCAGAATGGCAGAACTTAAGAGAAAGATATTTTGTGTTTTGTTTCACATCAATAATATACTCCTCATAAGTCAATTGATCCAGTCGTTTTTAAGAATCTAAGGAAAAACAACTATTTTTTTCAAACCATCCCCAGATGATTTTGTCCGTTTTATTCATAGCACTCAGAGCATACCTATATTTGGGTTGCAGAACTTTGATAGAGTGAAGAAAAATAAATAGTCACATTCAAAATTATTTGCTTCTGATTAAATTGAGAAGGCATGATTAGAACTAATGTTAATAATGATAATTATTGAACAAATGAGTTATACAAAAACTCTTCTATGGACTTGTGTCTTGTTGTCAATCACATTAGGTAGGTGCCATTATTGCTATTTTCAAGTGAGACATTGAAACAAAGACAGGATTCACTGACCATACAAGTCCTCAGTAGTAGAGCATAGATTGAAATCCAGACAGTTCCACTTTCAAGGTCTTCTTTTTCACACTAACCTAGCTGCAGTGAGGAAAGGGAACTAAGATAACTCAGGAGGAGAGCATTATGGGAGAGTGGATATTCTCTAAGGACAGACAGGGGGTATTGTAAGGAGGTGAAGACCCAAGGGTCCAAAGACACCACTGACCAGAGGTGAAATGGAAGAAAATGAAAAGTCTCTAGTTATGGTTATATCTGAATGTTTTATAAATAAGGACAAATCTGAAAAGCCATCACAGAATCTGAAATTTGCTTTTGCCTCTTTCATGAATGAATAACTTCATCACTTTCAAAAGATGGAAAGAATGGCAGTGGATACCAGGAATTTAAGAATTTAAGAGGAGAACACAAACATTACACACTAAGTAAAGAAGAGAAAAAATCTAATATTTAGTTTTTTTAAATAAACAAGAATAAACATCACTCAACTGTAACTGCAGACCAAACTGGTATGTTTTGGTGGCTTGCTTTCTATCTATCATCCATAGGAGCTAGGAATTTGAGGATCTATCTATTGTTGCTCAGAAACTCACTTGATATTGAAAGCAGAACGAGAGGCTTTGAATGGCCATCGACACCTTGTTTACTATGAAAACAATTCCATTAATTGAAATATGCATCATGTTGGGTTTCTTTTGAAATTGAGTTAGACACCATTGTAATTCCAAGTGGGCTAAGTTTTTAAATTACTGAGAAAAAAATACATTTATGTATTAAAATAAACCATGAAGAATTAACTGAGTTCTTTATAATGGCTTGCGATCTCAATTATTTCATTTTTAAAATTAAATAAATGGTAGTTCTCCCCTGCTATTATTTTTGTCAGTACCCTCACCTTTTCAAAACACCAGAAGCTAAAGTTGAGCATAAAGTACAAAAATAACCATTAGATATTTATTTAAGAGAAGCAGACTTTGACGTGTTTACATTTGTTTCGGGTGCTTTGCAATTTTTTACATTTTAAATCTAATTTTTGTTTTAATATATGTTAGCTCAGAACATGCTTGTAGGCGGTTTTGAATAATGCGCTGAGGTTCTCCTGAGCCAGCTGCCTTCCTTCATACTTCCTGCCCCATTTGAAAATATCCAAGGGATGGTGCTAGACCATGCTGTGGTCTTACAGTCACATATAAGGACTCAAACATTTTGCTTCCCTGCTGTCGTCTCTCCTGAGTATGCAAGTCAGGAAACATGGATCCTCATTACAAAATTCCTCTGCATTGTGAGAGTTTCAGAATTAATCTCCATTAAGAGTAAGTTGTAATGTGTGTGTGTGTGGGGGGGATTGTAAAGGAGGAAAAGTTTTCTTTTTCCTTCTCCCTGTCTAAGATCTCCAGCTAGGGCTTTGACAGTGAGGAGACAGTGAGAGGAGGTCTCTCACAGAAGGACAGTGACACACACACACACATTCACTCAGGTGGCTAACTCAGTGACCTTAGAGAGATGGTTAGAGTTTAGACTTGAGCAGCATCTTAGCAAAGAAACATAACTTGTAGTGATGTAGTGACACCATACGGCACATGCAAAGGATGACAAACATCATATAACAAAGGAAAAGGATGGAGCAGGGTCATTGTGTCTAAGCAGCTCGATTGAGGGGTCAGCAAACTGCAAGAAAGTCAATCCAACAGGTAACTGACAGAAAGGAGGGAACAATTAGATTCCAAGCCTTGCTGGGTAGCTTTCTTGGTCACCATCTGTAGGCTAATAAGAGTCTGGTGTTTTGGATAGTGATGGGAAGTCATACTAATCCTGCTGATAAAAAGCAGAATGAAGCACAGCTCTGTGTCTGCTCTGTGTCAGTTGCCTTTTGGTTCATAACACTCCTATTCTAAAGCAGCACATGTTGGTGTGATGTACTTAGAACTCCAGCATCTATACAGAGTATTCGTGGTGCCCATGGGCTTTAGCACCATTATACCTAGAGTTAAACTCCCCTTTCTTACTGTGACCCCAGAGAGGTTCACTCTTCTAACAGTGAAAATAGCTACTTTTTCCATTTCAAGAGGCATTACAGTGCCTAGTGCCTAGGACAGGGCTTGCACCGTGTAGGGATGTGTTTGAGAAATAAATGTGTCCATTGTCACCAGTAGTGGGGAGCTTAAGTAAAGGAAAGAGATTGTACACTCCCCATACTGAGTGTGGGTGGCAATGTGTTGGACAACAGAGAAGTGAGTTACCCATTTTCCTACCCAGAAAAGAGCAGCCCAGAGGAACTTGCTCTGTGATCAGCATTCACCAGGCTTTTATGGGTATGCAGGGTCCAATTTGGGGCCCTTTGTTTGAAGCAAGATGTGGAAAATTTGGAGCAAGCTCAAAAGAGAATGACTGAAAATGATTAGTTTAGAAAATGGGTCCTTTAAGGCAAAGCGCAAGTGATTTGGGTTATTTAGCATGAAGGAAAGTATCCTAGGCAGTAGAGAAAAGAGTGGATTTTATTTAAATGTTGGCTTAAATCATTGGGCGCAAACTCTGCACTGTTTTGCACGGTGGTTCTTAGGAGAAGGACTTTGTGTTGCCTACAGTACACATGGGTTCCATGTTTTCTCCCTTGGGAGATGGATATGCACTATACATTTTAAAGTTGAAATTTATTTTTACCACATTATTGTGGCAATAATAAAAGAAAATGGAGTTATATTTTAAGAACTTCTTAAAATCAAAGCAGAAGCTCTTTAATTCTTTAGAAGGAATGAAGGTTCTTGTGAGTAGGTGGGGTTGTTTGGTGTGTGTGTGTGTGTATGTGTGTGTGTGTGTGTGTGTGTGTGTGTGTGCGCGCTTGTGTGTGTCTGGTTAATTAAACAAAAAACTGCAACCCCCTGAAACACCGCATGCAACATTTACTCGACCAAAATAATTAGTTTTATGTATTAGGCACATACTTGTTTTGTTAGCAAATAATATCTTAATTACTTCTTAAGAAAATAAGCATGGGTATTTATTATTTTAGGCACATTTGGAGATTTTTACTTTTGAAAACCAAAATAAAATAGACATCTTTATGCAGTTAAATGAAAAAAAAAAAAAACCTTAAGTTAAAATGTTAAGCTGTATGTTATAGTGAATTTTGTTCTACTTTGCCTTTTGTTCTTATCCTGGGGAAACCAAAGCCTCTTGGTTTTTCAATTCCTAAATATTTTTTCAATTTATAACAAATTAATTTAATGCAAGTAAACACTCTCCCTACATCCGTGTAATAGCTTCTGTTGTTAACATTGGGTTATGCTTTAAGGACCTGAAGTGAATTCAGGTGTGTAAGCCCCCTTCCCTCTATGCTTCTAAGTTTCTCTCACATCTAGCATTAAATTGCTGGTTCAGGGCCCTGACATGTTGCCTGGCTGGCTTTGCACCAGTGTGTTCTGTTTTTCTTCCCCAGCCATCCCACACAGAGAGGAGTTTAATATGCAAAATGTTAGCAAAGAAGGTGCCAGAATGGAAATGAGGATAGAGTTTACTTTGTAGTTCCACTTTCATGGTAATCTAAGTTTAGGCTCAACTAGGAACCTATCTGCGTTGGTTGTAATTTAGGTTTTAAAGACTCATAAGACAGTCCAATAAAATCCCAGATCATTAAATAATTTTAAATCAGCATTTTCATCCACCCTCTCCTTCACCCAAGTGAATGAAGAAAATATCTGATAAATGTGGTGATGAATTTCTGTTTTCTGGATGCCAAAGTGAGCAAATAAATGGAAAATTACACCCGAAAGCTTAGTTCCATCTTAGCTATGCGCCATCTTGCCTCAGTGTTAGAGGAGGCACCATCCAAGTGACTAACCATCCAAATTTCAAGTGAGCCAGCCAGGGTAAAAGGATATCCTCCTCTGCTTTGCATCTGCTTAGGGGCAGAGCCAGCTAGAGCAAGAGCTCAGGGTGGTGGGAATTCACCAGGCATTAGCATCTCAGCCACTCAACAGCACTGCAGCAAGTTCATGGCTGCACAAGATTGAATTTGTTGATATTTCATCATGGATGAGGGAGGGGTCTTGAAGGTCCTTCTATTCCAGGGGACCATGAGCAATTAATACTTGTTGGGGGAGGTGGAGTGTCCATTTCTTCAGTCCTATAGCAGATAAATTACCATTGCTCCACTGGATAGCTTCCTACCCATACTTGGGTAAATAACTGAAATTAGTCCCTATGGGCCACACACATAAGACACAAAAATAGGAAGGGTTCTAGTAAGTGAGAGAGGGAGTAAAGGAGGAGAATCAATAATAGACATGAGTAAAATTCATTATAAATGTGTGACAATGTCAAAAAGTAAAAAGTAAAACCTAGAAAAGAAGTCATTAGGACCACTGTGCTCTATTCATGAGTCTCTAGAACAAGTGTTAAAAACTGGAGTGCTTGACCAATATATTCACTATTCCCTGACACTGGCCTGATAACCATTCTGCTTTCCAACTAAAGCTGCTCTGTGAAGAATGTGCATTAACTTGCAGTTAACACTACAGTAAGCAACAATACGCAGGGCTGCCCATTGAGCTAAGGATCCAGCAACAATACACAGGGCTGGCACAATCAAATTAGGTGTATACAAAGGGCAACCAAACCGGTAACTTCTGGTATCCACCCATATTATGGGAGCTGCTGTTCAATTCCTAGGAAGAATAAAAACCATCTCCATGAAATAAATGTAGCAATTAAGGGGGGAGGGCTGTGATTCAAAAGCCGCCAAACCATGTCCAAGGCATAATTTGCAAATTAATAAATTATGTGACTCGGGTAAATCATATGAAACAAGTGAGAACCAGATTTTCAATGAGTCTGAATTGTAGTCACAAAACTAATGTCAAGGATAAAAATCTTGCAATAAGTAGAAAAGGTTTTCTGTCTTGGATTTTGCAAATGTTTGGTGATGACAGAGGATCTGAAAGGAAAGAAGGTGAACTTGAGCCAGTGTGAGGGACTTCCTTGTATTTTGCCCTAGTGTTATAATAAAATATGCAGATTAAATAACTATTCCTTAAATCGTCTCCTGAAAATCACCATTAAATCAGTAACCCTGCATTCACTTAAAACTCATATCATCCCACATCAAGAATATGCTCATTTAAGTACTAGACATTAAAAGTCTCTAAGAGCATTGACAGTTTACCCATTTGTGGTCCATTTGTGAGGACTGAACTCTCAGGCAAGTTTTACATTGTTACATGGTTTTCCCTAACCTCTTAGGAATCCAGTAGGTCATATCCACACAAGAAGAAAAAGATTCTAAACTGTACTGTCTTAGAAGTTTTCAGTTCTGGCAGACAGAACAGGGCTCAGCTGGTAAGAGCATTTGCCAGCAGGCCTGATGACTGGAACTTTATCCCTTGGCCCCACCTGGTAGAAAGAAAGAATCTATTCCCACAGATTGTCCTCTGACAGCTACACTAGAGTACACTTGAGAGTATTCATAGGTGTACATGTATACACATGCACATGTAATAATAAATGTAAAATAAATGGAATAATAAATATAAAAAGAAACCATTTTTTCTCATGTTATATAAAGAGCATTTGCTAATATAGAGTCAATATACAACAAGATGCCATTCAGATTTCTATTTCAATGAGCTCAATAGCTTTTTTCAACTCAAATATTTAAAAAATATTCCCCATTGAAAGCTTTGTTTCTTTATTAAAGAGGAAAGACTTTCTCACCACTGATGCTATTGTTTCAAGCCTAGAGCCATTCAAATTAATTTTTATATACTGTACTCAGTTTAGTAAAATATTTAGTGCTTTTATAATGGTGTAAACCATTAGGTTGTAATTACACTAGCATGATACAGAGACTAATAATTCCATTGGTGTACAACAGTGATCCATGATGGCCTTATTAATATAATAGTCTTGAAACACTAAGAATATTAAAAAAGTTAATCATTGCTACAGTTTGTATTTACTTACAGGTTGTAAAGAAAAACTATTTATAATTTTACTACTGTTCTTCCAGCCTCTCAGAGAAGCCCTACATAATTTTGGCAAGAGTCTGGAAATTCAACCCATGGTTTCAGTGCACCTTGGTGATCTGGCTTTGGCTGAGTGAATTTTAAAGCATCATTAATGCTACAGAGCAGAACCAGGTTGACTTTAGGAATTATCCAAGGTTGATGTATTGGTTCAAGTACGTAACCTCCTGGCTACTATGTGGCACTAAAATAGGCAGAAAGATATATGAGGAAGATGAATTCTATTCCTTGAATCATTCATTATCCCCAATAGATTATAAACTTGATGAAGTCAGGAGACCTTTGTGAGGCGTGGTTAACCAGGAGCACCTGATGCATGGAAGGGGATTCATAAGACATGCCCTATATGGCTGATTGACAAATGACAAATGAAAAGCTACGAACCAGATGCATCAATTGGATCACAATCCCAGTGGGTATGACCACTGTGTGCTGTGTCATTTGCAGAACAAGTCTTCTCATTTGACATCTTTCCACACAGAGGGTAAAAGTGCTAAAGGTCTAACACTTATGTATTGGACAATAAAGACCACATGTGTATCTGCATATCAGCTCTCACTGGAAAATCTTGGCAGATGCAAAACTGCTCTGTAGTTGAAATTTGATTCTGGCTGTTCACTTTGCATCCCTTTTGACCTTAGTACATGCTCTGCTACCTTGCTAAATCTTTAAACCAAATATGCCTTTAGCATTTTTTGAAGGGGTGGTATGTTAGCACCTTTTTTCAGTAACCCTCTTGTTGATCTAATGGATTCATTTTTAATCCAATCCCCCTTTACGTGCCATTTTGTTTTAATTGTTTCCTCAAGTTTAAGGCTTCTCAATTTAACCTACATTATTAAGAACTGTTTTCTAAAGAAGAGAGCCAATGCTTATTTATCTCTTTTTTCATCATTATATATAGTAGCTCATGGGTTTTTATTGATTTTCCCTCTTAGCATTCTATAATGTTGACTGACTGCCCCTCTAATATTTGATTAGAGTTGTAAATGAGAAAATTAAACCTTGAGAACCTGAAGCTTAACTAGTCTGGGCTCACCTGTGAGGGATCTATCTTTTTGAATTAACATCCTTAGAATCACTCTGTAAAATTCATTGACTATTAGCAACTCATAAACATAAGAATTAAGTAGCATTAGATACAAGCCTCATGGCTCCCTCGGGAACATGCGGCATGTGGGCTTCACTTGCAAGGACAGGTAGGCAGGATAATTCTCTAAAAAACAACCTGCCCATGGTGCAAAAGTGAATGTTCAATTACTTAAACCACACATCCTCACGCCCCTGCTGTGTATGAGGTGCTAAGCTGCTGAAATGGAGCTGATGAGTTTCTTGTCAAAGATCTGCAGTCTAAAGGAAGAAGGAGAGATGATCTTTAGCATATAAAATATGTACATGAAGAGCAGTACAGTCTATTAGATGGTGGAGTAGCCTTGAGGAAGAATACACACCTTCAGGGTAGTAGGGGGATTTCAAATTTAGCTCACACTCATTTTTTACATTCCTACCATGAGAAATCTGAGTCATGACTTAAGATCTACAGGGAACAGAGAACACACTATCTCCTGCAAGGTTATAGTGCAAACCATTCTAATTGTATGTCTTAAAGCTCAAGTCTGTCTTCCTGCAATTTTCATGGCAAATTCTAATTTCCTTTAGAGGATACATGCAAGCTTAAATCTAACAAACTCTTCTGATATCTCTCCAAGGGTTTGACAATGGTTATGGTAATACTGTTAATAGTAACTGAACATTTCAGAGTAAAGATTTGGAATGTTATGGCTCTGGGGAGATGGTCCAGTCAGCAAAATGCCTGCTGCTCATACATGAAGAGCTGGGTTCAGACTCCCAGGGTTCATGCAAACAGCAGGCATGCTGGTTGACATCTGGCACTGTAGCAGCAGAGTCTGGTGAATTTTTGGTGTTCACTGGGGTTAACCAGTCAAGTTGAATTGACAAGCTCCAGGGTCAGCGGCAGCCCATGTCTCAGTAAACTGAGGAGAACAACTGAGGGAGAGATCCAGTGTTGAGCTCTGAACACCTGTGCTTATAGGAGAATGTGTGCATACTTCCCACCCCCAAATCTCAAGTTAGGTAAAACAGAAGTACAATTAATATCTTTTAAAATTTACTTTTGAACTGCTTTACAAAGTAGTGAGCTTCTTATGGCCTTACCTACATGCTTATCTTTGGTTGATCCTGTCCATCCATCTTCTCCCCCCACTTCCCTGTGCTCCATGCCTGCTTAGCCCCACCCACTCCAGTAGCCCCTCTTCTTTTGAATCATGTGTGTTCTACTAACTTCTCCATGTCTCTTCCTCACAGCTTCTCTATAGCCCGTTCCTTCCTCTTTTCTTCTCTCTTGAGTCCCTTTCTAGTTTTCTGACCTCCATAGCTACCCAGTCCCATGTATATGTGCATATATAAAAAGTAGGGGGCTGGGGAGTTGGCTCAGTGGTTAAAAGCACATGTTCTTACAGAGGACCTCGGTTTGGTTCTTAGCAACTACATAGCTATTCATAATGGCCTACAGCTCTAGTCTCTAGTGATCTGATGCCCTCTTCTGGACCCCAGGAGCACTGGACAGTCATGAGGTACACATACATGTACACAGATACACATACACATAAAATAAAAATTAAAAGTATTTAAAAATTAGAAGTTACTATTTGTAGAAACACAAGAATATGCAGTGTTTGTTTTTCTGTGTTGTTTTATCTCACTCAGTGGAACATTTTCTGTTCTAATCATCTTCTTAAAGATTTCATGTTTTTATTTTTCTTTACAGCTGAATAAAATTTTGATATAAACATGTCTCAGATTTTTTTTTAATCCATTCATCTGTTGATGGGCATCTTGTCTGGTTCCATTTTTGTGCTATTGAGAATGAAGAAGCAATAAGCATGGATGAGCAAGTATATATCTGTGTTAGTGTAGAATATAGTGTAGGATTTAGTGAAGATATAGTGCAGGGTATAGTGTAGGATATAGGTATATGCCTGTGGGTGATATAGTTGGGTCATAAGATAGTTCTATATTGTTAAAAGTATTGTATAAATTGATTCATATAATTTCTACAATGATACATTAAGTAAACTTTTATTGTTGCTTGAATTTGATACAAAAGTTCATGGAGCCTCTAGGAAGTCAAGCGAATTGTCAATATTGTTCAACCCATGAGGAGTAGGATTGAGGTCTGAGGATAGATGTATGGTTTCAGAACCCAGGAGCCTTTCCTTTGTGTTTCATTTCTAGGGAGTGTTTTTTTTTCCTTCCTTCCTTCCTTCCTTCCTTCCTTCCTTCCTTTCTTCCTTCCTTCCTCCCTCTTTCCCTCTCCCCTCTCTCTTTCTTTTTAAGATAGGTTTACCACATATCCCCATTGGCCTTGGTCTATGAATCTGCTGCCACAGTCTCTGTGAAGTAGTGCAAGTACAGACAAACACTATCATGCTTGGCTCTGAAGTATGTTTTCAAAACTCTCATTGTCATGTTCTTATAATTGGAGCTATTCCCACTTGTCTAATTTGCGTGTGTTCATGAAGAGAAGAACATTCCAATTATTTTCTGCATGGAGTTGAGTGGGTTCTCTCATCCCTGAACCTGATACCCTGCACCCAGCAGTTTCTGATGCTTCATAGCCTCATCTGCTCACATTTCCCCACTCTCTCAGATCTTCCCGCATGTTTTCTAGAATGATCCACAGGTCTGAAAAACACTCTGCTCAGGTTCTTCTGAGGCCTTTTAAAACCTTATTCCCAGGATGCAGACTCATATGTCCAGCTTTGTATCATTTAGTCTTAGCAAATTTTTGGCTAAACCAGTTTAACAATAATCCTCACTTTCAATATCTGCTTGGTCTGATGAAATGCCTTTCAGCAGGCCCTATGTATTTCTGTGGATACAGTCATCAATAATCTTGTCAAGATTCCACAACCAGAACATAACCCTTCCTTACCTGTGATGCTTCCTTCTAGCAATCTTTCTCCAGTTTTCCCTACCCTGTTTCTTGGCTATAAGAATATAAGAATTCTATATTTGGAACTAATATGAGTTCTTCACTGAATCCAGTTTCTTCTTCCCAAGTGTTTTGTTCTTATTCTATTCAGCTTATGATTATTGTTTTAGGCATCCCTGGTTGGCCTCAAGCTCCAAAAGTGAAGAGCAACTTGAGTTTCTTTTGATCCTCCCACTCCCTGAGTTTGCTGATTACAGATACTTACAGCCATATCTAGTTTACATGGTGTTTCAGAATTGAACCTTTATGTATGCTGGACAACCAAGCTACATCCCTGATCTTTAAGTCCTTAATCTACTGCTCCCTGTTGATATGTGCAGGAGGTAGTAGAAGCTGAAATCAAGAAACAAATTCTTCCTCAGAGAGATCATATAAAAGCAGTGATTTGAGAAGACAAATATAAGATGTCTTGGGCAGACAATTATGTACAAAGAGAAAGAACTTTTCAAACAGATGGGCATTTCAGCAACAGAAATAGCTGTAAATCGAAACAAAGAGCTTAAAGTAAAGGTACATGCTTAAGGCTCACTTGAGTAAAAGCTAGCGCTAAAGATAATTACACTGTGTAGGGTGGAACTTGGCTTCTGATTGTCTGTTACTGTGAGACCCCAGCTCATGGGCTTAAGCAAGGTAAAGGCATGTTGAGATCTGTTGTAAGATTATCAGATGATCCCCACATCCCCCAAATTCTGACTCTGAAACACATATAAAAAGGTATTGAAAAAGGTCTGAAGAACAGAGCTCTCAATGAGCTTGAAATGTCTTGAAAAGAGTTTGCCAATGGAGGCAACACATGTTTCCACATCGAAGAACGACATTCTTTTGGACATGTCAAGATTGGTGTCTTTAGATAACAATGTGGCATTGTTTAAGTTTTCTTGGTTCTCCCATACTTTCTTAGATACATCCTCTGATCAGGGAGATTCATGCTCCACAGATAATATCCAGCTACTCATTGGTATGAACCCCTTTTGCTGTACAAATCTGTACTCTAGACACTTCCTCTTGTAGCCTCTGATGCATAGTAGACAGAAAATTGGTGTGTGCTCTGCTTTATTTCAGAGAACTTTGTCCATAGTTCTTCCATGAATTGTGTGGTGGGGAAAATGATAGTGGGAACAGGATGATTATTCAGCTTGTTGTTATTATTCTAATTGCGTGTCTCTTAACTTGGTCACATAACATATGGGGAGACAGGAGTCAATAAAGGAAACCACTGCAAACCCCTCATGTGTTATATCACTCACTCCTCTGTCTTGGTTTACAAATGCAGGTAACTCAGGGGAAGCAAAATTCTCTGTTTCTAGATTCTGCGATGGGGACCTTGGGAATTAAAACTAAAAAGAAAGGAGGCTACACATACACATTCGAAGAACTGATTAATGAGGGGCAGAAAGGCAACTTAGAGTGCAACCAAAGTGTAACAGATACACTGAGGCTTGTCAGAATGAAAGAAGGGAGAGCATGTGTTTGTCTTAGGGTTTCTATTGCTGCCATGAAGCACTGTGACAAAAAGCAAGTTGTGGAGGAACGAGTTTATTTAGCTCATAGTTACAGTCATCACTGAAAGAAGTCAGGACAGAAACTCAAACAGGGCAGGAACCTGGAGACAAGAGTTGATGCAGAATCCATGGACAGGTGCTGCTTATTGACTTGGTCCTCACGGCTTGCTCAGGCTGCTTTCTTATAGAACCCATGACCACCAGTCCAGAGTTGGCCCCAGCCACAATGAGATGAACCCACCATCAATCACTAATTAAGAATATGCCTTTCATGCCTGACTATGATCTGACACTCTAGAGGCATTTTCTTAATTGAGGTTCCCTCCTCTCAGATGACTTTAGCTTGTATCAAGTTGACATAAAACTAGCCAGCACAGTGTTCAAGGGTGGCAAACTCTGAGAGGGAAATAAATGCAGAAAATACTGGAAGTAGAAGGGACGCTTAGCGATGATTACCATGAAGTCCCCTTTCCTGTCTTATGTGCTCAGAGTCTTATTTCAAATGACTCAGAGTCTAGAGTTGCACTCTTGTTTACAGTGAAAAGAAAGAAGCCTTTGTAGATACAATGTGAGTCTCCTTGGAGCCAGGTAGAGGAAGGCAGAGAACTTTATTTTGCATCTGCTTTTTCTTGTGTTGGGTCCAGCTCAAAATAATCCTATTCCCAATTGATGGACTTGTGTTGAGCATCTTGTAATGATGCGCATATGCTAGCCAAATGATTCTTAGAATTAGTTTGTTGGTTGATGGTATTAAAGACACTATGCAATCAAATTAACAAAGGAACAACTTGCTTATCAGTTGACAAGCATAGAAAGCCATCCAGGAAAAAAAGGAACACATAGTGCAAGAAGTGGAAAGTTAATTTTTATTTCAATGCTCTGATGAAGAAAACATTCATTTCATTGCAAATTTTTATTTCATATGTTAAAATGAATCACTCTTAAGGAAATCTTATTTTGCTAATGGCATTGTTTAAAGCCTAAGACCCAATTTTTACACTATTCTTTTCTTTTCTGAAAAGTTCCAAAATGTGTTTAAAATACAAAATGCTTCCGTTTGAAGTAATGATTAACTACATACTATAGCTTTGGATGGAGTGAGAATTCTGATCAATATTTAATAATGATTTCACGGTAAGTGGGAGGGTAGGCTCATTAGAACTGTAAGTGAGGAAAGGGTACATTTTAATGGAGAATTAGCACATGGTGCTCTGGAGGCAGGGGACATTTGCTTTAGAGATTTGTTGTGATTCAAAATAAGGTGCCTTAAATATAGCATTTCCATGCATTTCTTTTAAATGATAAATTGTGTCCCGGATCTAAAAGTGTCAGCATTATTATGATGGATGTAACTAAAGATGGAGTCTGAACAGCTTAAATGAATTAACATTCTGAGAACACAGCTCAAACAATTTGGAATGGCTCAGCTTTTAACTCATTCAGACAAAATATGTATTTCTTCTGTTCTAAAATTCAGTAGCGTATGTTGAAAATCTAGCTACTTATTTATTTATGATTCTGTGGACTGAATATAGTTTTAACCATACCATTCTTTATATATTATAAATATATTATACATTACATATAAGTATATTATCTATCTTTGTGTGTCTGTGTGTCTCTTTCATCTGGCAACCATCTTTATCTATCTATCTATCTATCATCTATCTATCATCTATCTATGTATAATTTATCATCTATTATCTATCTACCTATCTACCTATCTATCTATCTATCTATCTATCATCTATCTATGTATAATTTATCATCTATTTATTATCTATCTATCTATCTATCATCAATCTATTCTATGTATCATTTATCATCTATCAATTATCTATCTATCTATCTATCTATCTATCTATCATCTGTATCTATCCCCCTATTCTCTCCCTTCATTCCATCCCTCTCTTTTTCTTCACAAGTAAAGCAATCTCTTACCTCTTGGATAAATATTCAAGTTTTGAAATAATCCCCAAACAACCCTCAGACCTATAATCCACCTCTATTGATCAAAGGTAAGTTTAATAGTTACTAAGATAGCACTATGAAAATGTTCTGAACAAGCTGACAATGACCACTAAGCAGCACAATGGCATATGTTGATGTGTGTGTGTGTGACATATAAACAAATAAATAAATAAATACATAAATAATAAATATCTCCAAATCAGAGTGAGTGGTGTTTTTATGGAAAATCTAGCTTACATTTTACTGTATAGTCACTGTCAATTTCCAATAATTACATTTTATATCAGACTTTCAGCATGAGTTTCCCATTTTACATTTCTCTCCTTCCATATCCTCAATCATAATAGCCATAACTTCTTCACTTCTGTGGGACTAACAGTCCAGCATGAACTAGAACTATGAAATCATTAATAGTCTCTTTATGATTTCTCGACTTGCCTTGTTATGACACTTTAATAATTTCATCACAGCTTGTGGATTGTGAACTCTTAGAAATTACATGGTTAGTCTCCAAGCACAGTGCAAACAGAGAGCAAAATATTCAGTAAGAATAAAATGTTAAATAAGGTGATATTACAGGAGAAAGAACCACATGAATAATTCTATAATCACTTTGTTTTTCATGTTAAAGTTTACCTTGAGATTGCATAGAAATAACACCAACTTCTCTCAGGAACACAAAGGAAGAACTGCAGTCCTTACTTATATGTGGCTTATGAGCCATAGCATTCACATTAGTCCTTGACTATGCTTTAAGTGGGGGAGGGCCCGTGGGATGCTTGCTTCTTGTTAGCAGCTAAACATCAAGTTAGAAAGTGCATTGAGAAGAAAGAGAAGATGTGCAGGTCTAAGAGAAGCCACCAGCCCTGTCATGCTCCAGTCACACTCCAGTCATACTATACAATGATTTTTGACTCAAATAAGCAGGAGTGTGTAGTGCAAACTGATAGCTCACTTGAAAATTTATGATGGAAAGCATGAGAGATTTAAGATGGGTCGATGTATACGTGACCTTTATAAACACATCTTTATGTACACATGCATATTTACATGTAAAATGAATCTATCTTAGTAGGCAAAATAATACACATACCCTTTGACGGAGAAGGCTTCACGATACCCTTCCTTCCACTTTTCCAACTCACCCTTTATTTAGTACAGCCCAGCATATGGCTGACCTATTCTATCATTATAATTTTCAGTTCTTAACAGTTTATATAAATAAATTTGTAGGTGTGAATAACTTCTTATATTCACCATATAAAACCCCCTTATATGAGAGCACCAGTCATTCTGCATCTTTTCAGCACTTATTATGATTAATATATTTAATTGAAGCCATTACACTAGCTATACAATGGTACCTTTTCGTGGTTTAGTCTTAGTTTTCTTTAAATACAGGACCTCATATAGCCTAGGGTGGCCTTACACTCACTAGGTATCTGAGAGTGACCTTCAACTTGTTTTTCACATTGCCTCTTAAAAGATGCCTGTACAAGAGGTGCATGTGCCACCATGGCAGTCCCTTTACTTTGGTTTTAATTTGCATTTCCTTAGTGACTAATGCTGAGCATTTGTAAGTGCTTCTATAGATTGCCCTTATCAAAGTGACATTTAGGTGTTTTACATTTAGATTTTTTTATGGCTGTTGAAATCCATATTGAGTTTGATGGTTCTTTATGTGTTTTGGATCCAAGGTCTTCATCAATTATGATTTGCTAATGTTTTCCCCAAGACTGGCAGTTATTCCCAAATTTTAAACTTCTCATAAGACCTTTACATTTCTCTTTGAAGCTTATTTTTCATTTTTTATAACTGCTCATTAGTTTCTTAAAGTAGAATTAACATAATAGGCTTTAGACTGTTCTTTTGCTCAGTAGAATCCAATGCTAAAATCCCAGTCTCCACTACTGATATTTATTTTAGCTACATTGAGCACATATTTATGCACAACTAGTTTTTTTTTTTCCTTCAGTTCAAACAAAGACGATGTTTTAATTGGTTTTGGCATATGAAGTAATCAGAAATAGGTAGTGGTGCCATTGTTTTAATAGTGTAAAAGAGGAGAATACTGCTTTTATTGCTTCATCTGTTGGCAGTTCATTCATTTTCAGAAGCACAATCTACACCAAACAACACTACGTCCACATTATCCTCCAGCCTTTGAAGGATCCATTCAAAGTGTCCCTTCTTTGTAACCTCTGTTCCAGACTAATGCAGATAAAACTAGCTGCTTCATCTTGAGTATATGTTTCCATTTATGCATTTCTACTGTGATACTTAACCACACGATTGTGTGGATTTGCCCATCTACCTAATTGTATTCTGAGCCCCTGAGATCATGGCTTATTCATCTTTGTGTCTCAAGTACCCAACATAGAACCTGACACATAGCAGATGCTTGGCAAATATTTGTTGAAACAAAGTAAAATATTTACTGCCATTCTTCGTTGAAACATAAAATTTGCACTTCCTTCTCCCCTAGATACTTAATCATCTACACAAAGGGAAAAGCTTGATTTGTAGTAGTAAGCAGAAAATATTAGACTATCCAGAGGCGGCATTGGAATGAGAGTCAGCATTCTGGCTTCAACCTCTTATTGCTTTCTATGACTCACATCAAAACTACCTGGGGACTAAATTTGAAATATATGTTGGAAATTTCTCAGCCCTGGTCCTGCCTTCCCACTCTGCCATATTGGTAAAGCTAACTGTTCACAAATGCTGTCTGTTTCAGAAGTTCATGACTTCCCTGTGGTTCTTTCAATCTTTGCACTGCTGTCTTCATTCTTTAGCGACAGCCACTTTGCTGCCATTCTGTAGCATGCTTAGCTTCTCTTTATCCATAGTTTATTTTCTGAGCAATTACTCTTGCTTGAGTTTTAATGACTATGTATATATTGACCCCTCCATAGGCGCCATCTGTAGTTGAAATTTCTATTCAACTCAGACTTACATAATTGCTAGCATCTGGATGTAGCATCTACATAATATCATCCCCCAAGAAAAGTTCACTTCCTTTTCCTCTAGTATTTTATCTCATAGTGGAGTTCTTCCAAAACTCTGGAAGGCAGAGTTTCATCTTTACATGGCCACCCCCATGATCTCTCTTACGTGTTAAAAGCACACACTCTTGACCTCTCCAATTCACCTCCTTCATGCACAGAAACCTTTATTCTGCCTCAAACCAGGCTCCACACTCTTGCCAGACTGGTCCCTCTAAGGTGTGAAGTTACACTGTCACCATAATGCTTGCAATCTGCCATGAGGGCAGATGCGTATTTCTTAACAAATCATAAAATACTCTTCATGATCCAGACTGTCCGTGGAGCATCCTTCTTTGGTGCCCCTCTCCTGTCTTGCCCTAAGTTCCTTCCAAGCCAAGCCTTCAGGCCCCATTTGTGCTCCTTGTCCTCTCTTCTCCTGCCTTTACTTAGTTCCTTGTGCCCTTCAGACGCCCATAGCCCATCTATGTTTCACCTGGCACATGTGCCCTTCTGAAGTTAATCATTTGCTCACATTTATTCCCCAACTATTGATTATATGTTTCCGACACTGTCTGGACTCTGGAGATAATTGCTGGGCAGGAGAAATGTAGTCCTTTCTTGCATGGAGCTTAGAGTTGAGCAGGGGAGGCAGTAATTAAAGTGATAATTATACTGATAAATATGTAATTACAAGCTGGGGCAAAGGTAAAAAGGGAAAGTAAAGAGTGAGTTGACAAACGGCTGTCGTCGCATTCTTCTCTCACAGGAATCAGCATATTGTCCAGAAATGGTTTATCAAGCACCCTAGCTAGGCTGTGAGCTCCTCGAGGACAGGGATTTCTGGATTTTTCTTTTTATGTTTTTCAATGCTCAAAAAATTCATTATGCTCACTAGCTTTCTTGGGTGAGTGAAACCCCCATTGCCTGTCACTTGTGCAAGTTAGAAGGATGTTGATTTTCTGTGCCAGTGTTACATTGCACTGAATTGTATACATGGATAACCTCCTTCTTATGGAAGAAACAAACTCTCATATGTGAGAGAAACTGAATTAATTATCAAGGTTTTTTCAACATTAAATATTCTGATGGGCTAGCTATCCATGGGGCTTCTATGGGAAACCACTTGCCAGTACAGTGCCTTTCACAATGTTTTGTACACGTGAGTATTTACTGTGTAAGGTATGAGAATATGTGTGTCATATCTTTTGAAGGCCTGCCCCCTCAATGTCAGAGTAACCCAAAAATCTAGGCAGTCTGCAGTAAGATTCAGAGGAAGTATGTTCAGGCAAGCTAACCAATGGCATGGATGCTCAGCTGTCTTGATTATTTTTATTTATTGTTTACTGTTTTAATCATGTTATTTTTTTAACTCATGGATTTCACTTACTTCATGGGGCTGTTCATTCCAATAATTTAAAATACTAAAATGAAAACAAGACAAATCCGGTTTCTGAGCAGACATCAAGTGAGCGGGAATGTGGGTGACATTTATTGTACCCCATGTTTCCCTCTTCCCGCGCTTCCGCTCCTTTACCATGGAAGCCAAAGGTTCATGCTTTGAACCTGACAAGCACAGAGAAGCCTTTGTACCAGCATGTGACACCAGTTCCTACTCCAAGATCTCCTGTCTTCAGGCCCGCCACACCCACCCCTCTCTTCTTTGAAAGATGCTGAACAAAATGTGTTGGTGACTCACCGTATCTTGGCCTGGGAATAACTATGTTCAGTGGAAGAGTGTGTGTGTGGGGGGGGGAGACTTTTCAGTGTTTTTTGTTTTTACTTGTTATGGCTGGAGTTTTCCTGCTTTGACATGGTGGCTAAAATGTGCACAGCATTTCTGTGCCATCTGCACACATATTTTCAGCAGGCCTGTTTTCATGAAGAGAGAGGGAAGCATAAGCCTGGCACAGTGCTAAGGATGGGATGTGTACACGGAGACCACCTGTTCCACAGACACTCTGCTCTGCTGACGCACAGGGCCAGAGAGAGAAATCTGTGAAATCTGAAGGAAGATTCTGCAAGGTGTGAACTTATTGACTAACTCTGGCAGTGGGCTGAGAGGACCACTCCTGCTGTTTATTTGCAAGGTCTCTCTGTTTCACCCTCATTTCAGTAATCCATGGTCAGATCAATAGATGTACTTCCTAGCTTATTATTTTATATCATTAAAACCTATGTGATTACTTTGACACTGGTGGGATATCTAGCAACATCTAGAGTGATAGCTAGCAACATCTTCCAGCTACCAAATGTGTCAGTGAGTCACACCATTGTAAAGAGGTGTTGGATTTTCCATACTGGAAGGGTTGGGAAATGGAAACTGCATTTCTTTTATTCCCTCCCCCCCCTCTCTCTCTCTGTGTGTGTGTGTGTGTGTGTGTGTGTGTGTGTGTGTTGTTTGGAGATCAGAAGATGACTCAGACAAGTCTGTTCTCTCCGTCCACCATGTGAGATCTGGAATCAAATGCTGGCTGTCAGGCTAGGTGGCAAGCATACTTACTGGCTAAGTCATCTCTTTGGCCTGAGAGCTTCCATATAAATAAACAGTGTCCAGGGAGAAAAAGGGATGGAAGCTTTGAGCCAACATCCTTCCTTAAGTGTGTACATCCATAGAAAGTGATATCATGGAAGGATTATCTCTGAAGTCTGGTTAGCATGAATAACACAGAACTATCAGCTTTGCATGATTAACCCATTCAAGTCTGGCTTATTCCCGATTCCCATTGTTAAAACAAACTTCACCTCCTCCATCCCAGTGTTTTGATCATTTTGCTCTTTAGGAAAAGGTCCAAGTTCTAGAAAATATAAATCCCTAGATTTCATCTTCCCATTTGTTATCCTCCTGATATGTGAGAAGCAGAATAAAGAAGAGTGAGCACTAGGCAGCCACTCTCTTCAGCTCTTGCTTTCTGCCACCACTCAGTCCTATCCTCTTTAAGGAGGGAGCAAGGACCTCTTCGACAAGATACTCACTCCACATCTCCCTAATGTAAGTAAGCATTCCATGTTCAGCCATTTAATGAGAAGGAAGCATCCTTTACAGCAGGTGTCCACAATTGAAGGATAGCTTCCAAACGTGCCTATTCACATTCTCACAGTGCTGGCTGGGATGCCTGCTGTCCAAAATTCTGTTTCTCTGGCTGCTTTCTTTTGCTGTTAGCATCTTCACTTGGTTTTATCTGTCTATTTGAGTTGCTATCTATTTCTCTTACATATTTAGCATGTACTGCAAATTACATTTTAAATGAAAGAGGCCTTCATTTGGAGTGTTTTGATTTTATTTCAAAACAAAATTGCAGCAAAAATTGGCTTTACTGCCTTTGAAAACTACGATTGATTCAAATGAATTTCAGAGGTTTCTCATTTGATCTAGCCACATCATATATTCTAGTATTACCCTATCAGGATTTAAATCTCATGACTAGACACATAACAATTTTCAAATATATCCAAACAGACAGGTTTGAAATTTAGATGAGAACCTCATGGTGTCAGTCAGAAATGTACGACCATATATAACTCAAATTCTCTTGCTTTAACTGCTTTGAAAAAATAAATAAGAATTCAAGTAGGTTTCTACTGATTTGTGTCTAGCGAGAGACTGATAACCTCCAGAATTGCATGGCTTGTGTATCTCCCATAAAATGCAAGGCCATCAATGTCACGTGTGCAAGTAAAACCACTGGAAACCTGGCCTGGAATTATTTCTCAGGGTTCAACAGGCACAGGATATTTCCAGGGTTCTACATGGTTTCACATGGCTTTTCTTGTTACTTCAGGTGGGGTCTATCATGTGTTAAAATTCAATGAAAAATCACTGGTAGGCAGAAATCTTTACCAATTAATGACTAAGCTAATGATTTCCTAATCTTTATTGCGACTACAAGGAGCCATGGCAAGACTACACAATTAGGCTTGTGGGAGAATATCTAATACTCTGCGGACAAGTTAATTGTATCCTACAGTGTGCTCAAATTGTACCGACTCTTTGATATTGATGTTTCAAGCTTTTGATATATGGATAACCTTTTCAAAATCAGTTCATCTGTAATGACTTCTCTTTTGTTCCCTCACTGAGGGTATAGACCTTGATCTTAAAGCATCTTTTGTTTCTTTAAATAAAAAATCCTTTAGGTATGAACCATATAATTCAAGTGTTAATGGACTTTGTCAGGTAACAAAAGTATTGAGGATTTGATAGTGACAGATATTTTATGATGATGACATTGGTTATTGAGAATATCTAGGTTAATAAGACTGACATGGGTGTGTGTGCCAAGATATATCTTAGCTTTCTCTTGTATCTTGCCCTTAATCTTTGGTTCTCAACCTTCCTAATGTTGCAATCCTTTTATTTCATTTCCTCATGTTGTGGTGACCCCAACCATAAAATTATTTTGTTGCTACTTGATAGCTGTAATTTGTGGTTGTTATGAATCTTAATGTAAATATCTGATATGTAACCCCAAAGGGTTGAGACCCAGAGGTTGAAAGCCACTGCTCTAAAATGCAACTAGGAAAGCTTACAACCTCGTGGGTGATCAAGGCCACTAAAGAAGAGCCTGTTAACATTTAACCAGAAGTTTAGACAAGGCATTGGCACAACTCATTTAGATGTCCAGTGATAGTAGAGACACTAACTTTGTATATCTCTGGATATTTCCCTCATGTTTCACACACTTAAAATCCATACAAGGTGGAAGTAACTGAAAGATCATGTCTCCTTAGTTATCTTTCTTATAAAAGATATGCTAGTAGACCCATGGAAGTTATTTTGGTTTAGACATCTCACAAGTCAGGACAGGATCTTAAGGGCATATCCTTGAACATGTCTTAACTGGACTTGGACACTAGAATGCATCACCAGTTAGTTTTTAGCAAATGTATCAAGGGAAACCAGATTGATGGGATGTACTGTTTTCGTTTTGAAGAATATGTCACACAGGAGTTATCCGATAGATGAAGGAAGTAGGAGCCATTAAACTCCATATCATGTGTTATTTACTGTATTTGTCAGAATATCCTCCAACAAGTCTTCAGGGTGTAAGCTGAGAGTAACTAAATATTCAATAAATAAATATGCAAACTAACACAAGCTGCACCACATGGTATGATGTGATGCGTTGTGACTATGAAGTCAATTGATACTACTTGTCAAAAATGCTCCCTCAGATGATGATAGCTCAGTAGATTGAAATAACAATCCCTTATTCTCAGAGAGCTGTGGGTAACTGATTAGTCTGGGTTATCCTAGGAGCCCTGAAGCCCTCTGCCTGTTCCTCAGCTCTTTTGAAGCCCTCAGAGACCATCAAGTTCTCTGGCATGTTTCTCCAGGAAGATAGTATTATGCAAGAGATTAACACTCATCAAGAGATTGCTGGGGTCCTGTCTGCTAATATCTTCCTGACCAAACCTACCTCATAGCCAAGAGCAGAACCAAAGGGCACGAACAAGAACCAAACTCTCAGAGTATGACTATTTTGAAGACAAAACCACTTTTCTAGCCATCTCACCAGCTTCAGACATGATGACTGAAAAATAGTGATTGCTCTGGCATACCCAGACTAACAGCACAATTTGTACAATGTGTTTGAAAATGCTCCAGTGTAAAGTTTTTCCAGAGTTTTAATATATTTTTAGTAAATACATATTTTTAATTACTGAAACAATAGCAATGGAAGCTGGCAGAATAGCAGAACTCTTAAATTGGGAATCTGACACTTGCAGGGCAGATATACCTTTTACAGTCCTTATGCAATGAACATACAACTAAGTGAATAATCTTAGTATTAGATAACAGTGCAAATATCACGAAGTTCTTTATTTTTAAGGGGTAGGACAGAGAAATTCATCCAAAAGCACAGAGTTGCTCTTCATTTTTTATGTCCTGTAATTGTTGTCCCAAAGAGTTGTAGGAATCTTTTTTTCCTATGACAGTCAGCCTCTCCTATGGTCTTACTTTGTTGCTAGGGATAGACTGGTACTGGAATATATGGCCTAGATCCTAGGTCAGGAGTGCTTATTGCAGGCTCTACAACAACCAAGAAAGAATAATAATGATAGAATCTTCCCCCTAACACTTTGGGACACTTTACTGAATAAAGTAAATGCTATTGTGTGTCTCTCATCACAGACTAAAGAAAAGATGCTTTGAACAGATAAGAAATTTTCCTAAGATCACAATGTAGACTTATTTAGTTCAAAACAGAAAGGATTCTCTGGATTTTAAGTTTAAGATAGGAAGACAATGTAACTAATACACTTTTCACAATGTTAGACTTTAAAAATAGCTTTGAAAGAGTCATTATGTCTGCCCATTATGACAAATAGATGAGCTATATTTTTGTGCATAATATTACTTATACCACATAAATAAAGGGAAAACTACCACTGAATTTGTGGTGATTTGTAAGAAATAGAAATGATACCAAAGAGATCTCACTATGAACTTCAGAGACAATGAGCTATTTTAGAAAGGGAATATAGCCCAGAAGTACATTCAAAACTCTGTGATGCAAATTTGCACCTCGGGTTCACGAGCCCCTTTGAGGAGGAGATCATCTCTGAAAGATGATGGGATTGACCTACTGAATAATGACAGAAAGAGTTCACTGTATTAAAGTACTTTCATAAGTGGAGAAGAGACAGACACTGTTTTCTAGAGAACAGATACACACACTGAGCTGAATTAATATCACCCAGAAAGTCAAGAGGAGCTGAGCTGGTTCAACGAATAGGAAACATATTAAATTGATAGTGATTAATTAGTTTTATGTCACTCTGATGCTTTTAGACCTGTTCATGGCATGGTTTTCAATTATTTTAGTATTATTGGAAGAGTGAAGATTAGAACACAGTTATTAGACTTAGATGAGTTACTTTATTTGCAGAGTGGGATAACCTTTGCTATTCCCTGTCATGTGATCAGTGCCATTTGCAAAGAAAAGAAAATGAGGTAGTGCGAGCATATACAAAGGCTTAACAGAGAGCGAGGTTTTCAAAAGCAGCATCAGATAAGCCCTATGGTCATGATTCAAAAAGATACCTGAATAACTTGGTAAAATTCTCGTGTCACTCCCTGCCCTTCTAAAGTTATTCATATTAAGATACATAAAAAGACCAGAAAGAAGTAGGCTTCTGAATTTCTGTAAAACAAATAGAAAATTGAAACATACTAAAATTCTTTTATTTAATTCCATGTGTTATTACTTCCCTGTGATATTATTATATAGATCATAACTTTTTCCTACTCTCATATAGATACATATATATGTTCATACATATACATATGCATGTTCATTTTAATTGTCAACTTGGCATACTCTAGCATCATCTGGGAACAGAGGCACTCTGAGTATTTATCTAGATTAGGTTGTTCTGTGGGCATATCTGAGGTGAATTATCTTGCTTAGGTTAATTTGAGTTGGGAAGACACACCGACACCGACGTCTGTCATGAACACCACATGCATGCATTCATATATAGCCTTACACAAATCATGACAAATGAAATAGAAGGTTGAAATTTATTTCATAACCATTATGAAATGGTTTCCAGAAGGACTTTCTGGAGAGAATATTCTCTGCTTTTGTGTTTTCATATACCAAAATGATCTTCTTGTTCTTGTCAAGGTATTTATGGATATTTTGATTGTTATGTACAACTTATAACATTATATATAATTTATAGTTTTACTTTGCCGATTGTCTACTTTTCTCCTATGAAAGTGTAAGTTCTTAGAGTGAATGTTTTTCTCCTTTACTCATTAACATAGGGTCATATTTTGGGCTGCTGCTTTGGAGACCCTATTAAGTGGATGGGTGATTATAAGGCCCTATTAGTAGATGGATGAGTAAGGACATAAAGAATGTGCACCACATCGCTGATGTTTCCCATTGTCTGCCTTGTTTGACTAGGGGTGGCAAATATCCAACTGCTGGCTTTTTCTCTCATAGGTTGGTTTTGGAGGCCCCTATTAGTCCCTATCACTAGAGAACTCTACATTTTATTATTTATTTATTTATTTTCCATCTACTGTTGTAGATAGTAAATTGTCTGGTAAACTGGGCAAAGTTCTCTCACAAAACCTATTGTCTAATATCTTTGCAGAATTCTCTCTAGAAATTTTTGTACCCTTCTCATTGAAGCCAAAGGGAAATAATAAATTTGCCGACATAAAGATTTCATGTGAGAGCCAACTAACTGCTGGGTGGCAAGAGCTCATAAGTCAAGAGACTGCTTGTTTTCTAAATATTCACCCATGAAAACCACAAATAAGACAAAGTAGACTGGTTCATAACCAACTAAAGAGATACAACTGGCAAGAGTGATCAGAGTTGTTATTGTAACTGACCATAATGTGATAATAAGAATATACAGGAAGACTCATGTTGCAAACTTGGCAATAATCACCCTTTGCTGTCCAGTTATTTCCTTTCAGGATTAATGTGCATTCTTTGAAAGCCTTTAATTTTGGAGTATGTATCTTTCTTTTGAAGAGGTGAAAGAGCTTAATAGAGACATTGTTATTGACCTCCGAAGCAAAACAAGGACAGATGACACTGTAGAGTCAAGAAGTCTGTGGAAGTCACCAGTGCTGTTTCAGGCCTAAAACTCTCTTGTTCTTTCCAGGACTTTCTTTGCCTCTGTCATCTGTCTTTCCATTAGAAGATTCCGAACTACCAGGGAGATAATAAACCTGTC
Organism: Rhynchomys soricoides; assembly: GCA_019843965.1. Taxonomy (NCBI): domain Eukaryota; kingdom Metazoa; phylum Chordata; class Mammalia; order Rodentia; family Muridae; genus Rhynchomys; species Rhynchomys soricoides. Next base: position 344,837 of record JADRCH010000243.1, read on the forward strand.
TTTGGGGGCATGCCTAGAAAATAATGTCTCCACAAACAATCTCACAACCATCACGTTAATGTAATTTTGGTGAGTGTCTTTAGGGTTTCTATTACTGCAATGGAACATTACGTCTAAAAATCAACGTAAGGAGGAAAGGACTACACTTCCAAGTCATCGAAGGAGGCAGGAACTGATGCAGAGGCAAGGAGGGGTGTTGCTTACTAGTTTTCTTCCCATGGCTTGCTTGGCCTGCTTTCTTATAGAACCCAGGACAACCAGCTCAGGATGGCAACACACAGAATGGGTATATGCTCTCCCTGCCTCCATCAATCACTAATTAAGAAAATGCCTTATAGTTAGATATTTTGAAGGTATTTTTTTCAATTGGAGTTACCTCCTTTCAGATAGCTCTAGATCGTGTAAAGTTGATACAACACTAGCCAACACAGTGAGTTATTATGTTTAGGAAATATGATTATACATTCAATGGAATATCCTTGAGGCAGAATTATGATCTTAAGTTGAGGGATTAATGTAACAAAACTCCTGAGATTTATGTCTTTAGAATATATTTTTAAAAATAAAAAACCAGACAATGTACTTCCTGATTCTGTGTCTCTATAAAAGTACTTTTTAAAACCTTGATATTTGAGAGTAAATAATGCTTCTTCATGGAGACAGTTCTGTCTTAGAGAATCCTATTTTATAATATCCATGGAGAGGAAGAAGCCAATGTATCACTATTTGCAGATAATATGATAACATACATAAGTGACCACCAAAATTCTATTAGAAAACTCTTATAGCCGAGAAACACCTTCAATAAAGTGGCTGGATACAAAATTAACTCAAAAAAAAAAAAATCAGCAGCTCTCCCTTATACAAATGATAAATAGGCCAAGAAAGAAATTAGGGAAACAGCCATGAATAACATGAAATATCTTGGTGTAACTTTAACCAAATAAGTGAAAGACCTAGATGGCAAGAATTTCAAGTCACTGAAGAAAGAAATTGAAGACGATATCAGAAGATGGAAAGATCTCCCATGCTCATCATTGTGACTATGGCCATCTCACCAAAAGCAAACAACAAAAAGCAAAACAACAACAGCAACAACAACTAGTATCCATGGTTCTTTAAGTGCTAGATGCTGCCTCTGTCTTCTAGGTTATGAAAATCAAAAGTGTTTTCAGAAATTGCCCAATATTCCCCAAGGATCATAATCTGCTCCTCTTGGAAACTGTTGCTCTGGATGAAGTAATTGGAAATAATAATATATTGGTCATTCTCAGTTACATTTAGTTGAATATTAAGACAAAGAGATAAACACAAGAAAAAATAGACAGAAATCAGAGGCAAGAGTGTGGCTAGCCAGCTGGAGATTCTACGGCTTCGAAAGGTGAATTATCTGTAGACCTTGGAGAGTAAGAGATAAATTTGAAAAATACTTTGAGCATCAAAGGCTCAGAAAAACTTCTCAGAGAACAAAGAGATTTATCCCTACAAAAGAGATCAGATAAAGAATGTGATCTTTCTCCCTCTTATTTCAGAAGGCCTAAAGGTATTCATCATTACACTAAAGGGGAATGGCAGTAAAGCCAGAGGAAAAGAAATCAATTGGGCTTGAGAACTATGACTAAGAACAAACTTTGGGTATGCTTACTGGCATATGAAATGGCCTGAAAACAAATAGATCCTAAAATTGAAGCTTCTTTAAAAGATTGAATAACATTGTCAAAATAACGGTGAGTTTATAGTAAATAAATTTCTAACTCCCAGACCTGCCCAAGCAGAAATCAGGGCAGACCAGCACTTCTTGTCCCAAAGGAGGGCAATACTTTCAGTGTAAGCCAGGGAAATGAATGACAAGGAGCACGTAGAGGGAGAAATCACAGAGAACAATGACCAAGAATGTCTAGAGAGGAAGCAGAATCAAATCCATAGGGAACTCTTGGTTAATTTCTATAGCAACATTTCATTTTATGCAGAAATATATGCAAATTATTGTTGGGAGCCGCCTGAGCACACACATCCGCCATTACAAGATGGCGCCTACATTCGGCCGAGGACAAGTTGTAAACAGGCTAGTGCGCATGCACCTGGTAATTTTCCACTTCAGAATCTCAGCCTCTCTCGTGGCGGCATCTGGCCTGGTGTGCGGGAGCCAATGGGGAAGCTCCATGTCCCAGGCAAGCGCTGTGACCCATATAAAGGGCGGGTATTCTATTGTTCTGAGTCTCCACTCGTGGCAAGCTTATGCTCTCCCTCTCAAGAGGCATTAAAGCTTTTACTGCAGAAGGATCCTATGTGTGCCGCGTCGTTCTTGCTGGCGAGACCGTAGCACGGGACAAATTATACATGTGTATGCATGTCCAGATATACACTCTCACGCATGGTTCTCTACCTATTCACTTTACTTACTGTGAATATGTGTGCTTGCATGTGTGTGTTGGTGCTACTCTCCACCTTGTGTTTTGAGATAGTCTCTTGCTACTGTGGCACTCACTGAGTAGGGTAGGCTGATGGGCCTGTAAGTCCCAGGGACTCACTTGTCTGTTTCCTTAATGCTAAGATTACAATCTCTGGTCTGCATTTTAAGTATTTTAATGTGAGTGCTGGCAACGATTACCAACACTTTACAAACTGAGCTACTTCTCCAGCCTCTCTACCTATGCATTTTAACTTTAACAATCTGCCAAGAAATCTCCACGAATTTGAAGACAGCTAGCATGTGTAACCCTGAATGGGTTTTAGATCCTATGTGAGTAGGCACTTTAGATATAGTCATGCTAATATCATGTATTCCGTGTGGTAGTTGGTACTGGATCCAAACTAGAGATCCAAGGTTTGTTAAATGCATGTGAGGCCTTTACTGACTGGTGGTTCTCTATATCTTTTTGAGACATGGTGAAATAGCCTAACCATTTTCTCATTAAAATGAATAGGAGGCAGTAAACTAGAACATACCTTCACTGATACAACAGAAGGAATATATTATCTTTTCTGTGGCATTGAGCATGTTCTGGTAGATTGTAATTAGATAAGCTACAGTGCTGGAGCAGACATCATAGAAGTTTGAAGGACTTAGGGATGATGAATGTATCCCCCGGGGTGCCAATCATGTAGCCCAAATACCATAGTGAGTTCATGATACTGGTACAGACATATTTTCAGTGGATGGGAAGTCCAGAAAGCTCTGAAAGTTGATAGGTGAGAACGTGAAGCATATGATATAAAAGCTTAAATCCGTGAGAAGAGGGTGGGGCGAGTCTGAACCTTTGCTGTTAACATTTACAGTCACTGTGAAATTGAATTTAGCACACATGGTAATTGACATACTGTGGTCGCATTTCACTTATTTATGAGACATAAAACTGAAATATGCAAGAGAAACAAATGATACAAATAAATAAGAAGCTATAGTAGCTCCAGAACTCCTGTAAATTCTGCTTTTTCTTGTTTGAAATATCAATCATTCTTGTTCCTCTAACCAAACATATTAACACGAAGAGATGAGAGAGAGGAAAGAGAGAGAGCATAGGAGGACAACTGAATGCATGGCAGGGCTTTCTGGCTTTTAATTTTTCTTCTTCGTTATGCTTTACTTTGCTGGTTTTGTCTTTGTCTTCTTGAGAGTGGTGCGGAGGGCTGCTCACTCTTCCTGCATCCCCTCACGAACACACTCTTCTCTGCTTGCTGGCCTAGGGGAGTGACTCCTACTTGTCATTGACTCTCTAGGGTTTGAATGGTGCAAGACACTGGAAGAAGACACCAAGGAGGGAAGAGACTTTTAACTTCCCTTGTTGTAAACAGGCCTTTTACCATGCTGGGACTGACTCAGTGATCCCCTTTTCCACAGGGGTATGGGCTGCATTCCCTGCGCATGCTCCTGGTTTTATCTCCCACATTGGCAGTTTCCACCCACTCCTCCCTTGTCAGCAGTTCCTCTTCACACTCTTATCAGTGTCTTGTTTCTTCCTGGGCCCATGGCAAATATGTTTTCTACTTTTTATTTTACTTAACCTATCATGGTCATCTAAGCTCATATCTATATTAATAATTGATTAATAATTGCTTTATTTCATTAATGCTTACTATATTCTAATTAATTTCTACTTCTAGTCTAGATCTTCTGAATATTTTGCTCCTGAGAATGACTCTTAAATGACATCCAATGGTTTTAAGAATTTTGTCTGATTTAATTGCTTTTCATTAGCTCATATATTTTATTTACATTTATTTAACTTCGATATCAACCGTGCTGTGCATGCTATCTTTCTGATACTCACTTAAGCTTAGCAGTGCGGTTTAGACCTTCATTTATCTCCTACAGATGAGGTACCATACTGTGTTAAAGGAGAAACAAAGCAAAGCTTTGAGGGATTTTTATCTGAAGATGAAGAAATCAGAGAAAATAAACAAACTCTGCAGATCAACATTTCTCATCAGAGCAAATGGCTTGACCTTAAAACCTATAGTCCTACATTCTTCTCCAGCAGCAACAAAGCTGTAGGGAAAAGTTGTCATCAGCTTTGGAAGGGAAAGCATTGGTAATCGAGATGCTACACCACAGTGTTCATCTTTATACTTTATACCCCCAAAGCATAGTTTGGCCACCTAGCCTTCTAGTGCATAAAGGTGTTGGGGGTTGGGCTTGTGTATGGTATATTCAGATACTGATTTTTGTGCCCAGATATCTGCTTACAGTGCCAGACAATGGCATAGTCAAGCATTTTTTGTCTCATGTTAGGTAAAAATTGTTTTCTATAATCTATGATTGGTTAATAAGGAGCTACTCAGGCCATGACTGGACAGTAGAGACAGTAGAGCCTGGACATTGGATCTGAGTGAAAGGATCCCAGGCAGAGAGAGTGGAGTAGAAAGAGAATAGAGGTATGGATAGACAATGTGGGGGCATCAGGAGGATGCACCATGAGGATGCACTTGGAGCAAGCAAACCAGAGCAAGACAGATAGCAAATAATGGGACATTTATCTAGGTATTAACAGCCTAGCTGGGTTAGAAGCTCAGAACCTGCTCAGCACTGTGTCAGCAACTTGTTAATAAAAACACCAGGACTTTGTATCTTTTATTCAGGACCAATACAAGTTAAAGTGGGTGTAGAAAACCTTGCAGTTATTTGGTAGCAAGAAGGGGTATAGCAATTCCTCCAAAATACTACTGTGTTTGGCACCCAACATGGGGCTCAAACACACAACCTTGTGATTAAGAGTCTCATTCTCCATCAAAAGACTAGCTGGGCTAGAAAAATTACCACCTTAAAATTTCATCCTATATAGAGGATGTGTGGTGTAACTCAAGTTTCATTTCGTTGATCAAAACAACCAATATAGAAACTCAGGGAAGTGTGTATTCAGAAGCAACTAAGCAACTTTAACAAAAACAAAGAAACAGGAAAGTCACATGAAACTATAAAAATAACTTATGAAAAGAAAGAACATGCCATGAAAACTGAAGGTCAAAAGGGCATGGCAGAGAGTGATGCCTCAGGACAGAGGAAAGTGTTGTGAAACTCCTTCCTGCTCGTTACCACTGACTCTGCTAAACAAAAGGCGAAGAGGAGATAACATGGCAGGAGAAGATACTGGAAAAGAAATTAGCAGATATATGGAAAGAAGTAAGTACTCACCAAGAGGAAGAATGATCTCAGAGATTTCATAATAGTATAACATGATGGATAATCCTTATTATTTATGTGTAATCCTCATAATAACATTAATCTACTGATACGGTCATGGAAAGCATAGCTTAGTAACTTCAACAGGATACTGTACATTCTGTAACTAAAAGGTCCTAAAGTATGGGTTTGAACACAGTGCAGTTTCAGGATCCACAAACCTAATTATCAAATCACAGATTCACTATTATATGGAATAAACAACTCTTCATAAAGGAAAGAGATCCTAGACCAAAGGAAATTTCATTTTGATTTCTGCTTTTATGCTCAACAGCCAAATTAGGATATATTCAACACCCCCACTAAGAGTAAAATGATTCTGTCCACAAGTGACATATTTCACTTAAAATTATTATTATTATTATTATTATTACTATTATTATTTGGTTAATGCACTCTTAACTAACTTTGGGGAGTCAAATTGGAGAAATTAGTCTTTTGCAGTACATAGAAGAGGTAAAGAAATCAAAGTAAAACACATGTACACAGAACTAACACCACTGTTCTGCTGTGGTGTTTCTCTTTTCTGTCCTACCTTTACACAGCTACTAAGGACAATAAGAATGTGATAAGAGACAAGGACTTGAGTACAAATGGAATGAAGAATAAAAGACGGTGAGAGGCAATATTGATAGCAACATTCATTTATCGTAAAGGGTGATCTAAAATGCAGACAAATGCAGACTTTTGTAGTACACTTCTAACAGAAAGAGTGAATTATTGAAGAAATCTTGTTGCTCTAAAAGAATATCGGAATCTTCAGATCTTAAGAGTTTCATTTAGTGTTCTGAGAAGAACCTTGCAGAGATTTTTTTCTGAGTTGATAAAAATAAAGGATACAGAAGCATGAAGACATGGATGGAGTCTGTCTACTCTGGGTTGCCTCCCTGAAGTCAGAGGACTGAGTTTCTGTTTACAGTGATTTGAGGGAAAATGGATGAGAGACACTTCTCTCCCAGAAGCCTATGCACTGTAATCAAATGTGAAGGAGAATCGAGGCACTCTGGAGGTACAATGTGTCAAGAAATGTACTGTTCCTGTGTTGGTCTGGAAGTTTTAAAAATGAATATAAGAACTGGCAGATAGGGAGGGGAGCATGAAATTCTGTCTTCTGGTCATACATGACTGCTTCATGTATCAAGGCACTGCAGGATTTGGTATCAGTGCAAGACCAAGTTGTTCAAAATCCTAGCATGGATGGTGGAGGGATGCCATTGTTCTACTGCTAGCAGAGGAACTACTGGCAGTTTATAGTTGCTAAGACTCCTTTGGGGGTCTTGACTGTTGCTCATGTTCCAGTGCATGACCTCACATCCATGTACTTAGGGGCAGCACTAACTGGAATCAAATGGCTTTTAATGACCATTAGAAAAAGAGTATGTGAAGTTAGGAGAGATAGTGTGAGCCGCTGTGACGAATTGGAGGGAAGTAATGGTGAATGAATAGGATAAAAGTACAGTATGTAAACATGGCATTTTCCCATAATGCACTGGAAATAATGTTTTAAAAAATGAAGACCAACAGAGTCAACTAACCTAGACCCTTGGGGCTCTCAGAGGGTGGACCGAGGCCCCCAAAGCTATTGCTTGTACATGAGATATGTTCTTCTAGCTGAGCTACCTTGTTTGGGCCTCAGTGGGAGAAGATGTGCCTAACCCTGAAAAGACTTGATGTGCTGGGGGAGGGAGGTATCCAGGGAAGCTTCCACCTGCTCAGAGGAGATGTGGAGGAGGGCGAGGGATGGAGGGAAGAATTATGAGAGGGGGTGACCAGGAGGAGTCACTGAGCAGGATGTAAAGTGAATAAGTAAAAATTAGTTAATTAATTAATTAATTTTAAAAAAGAAGAGGAAAAATATAATTCTAAAGCCAGATGTGGATCTCTTGTCCTAGGTACTTGGGAGGCTGCTTCAGGAAGACCTTGAAACTGAGGACAGTTTGAGCTGTTGAACAAACTTTTGTGTAAAAAACAAGAAAAAAACAAAGCAAAACAAAACCCCTAAAACCTCATTCTCCATAACTCAGCAATTCCTTAATGTTTTAGAAATAAAAACAGATGTGCAATATAATGAAAGAAATGCTAAATATTTTGATTTAAAGTTGCATTAAATAAGAACAATGATTGACACAGAATATGATGCTCTATAAATACATGCCAAAGAAGAAGCCAAAGCAGTGAGGGAGTTGATAATATGAATGTGTTCCTCTCTTCACATTTATTTAGAGATCAGCAATAGCTGTTATCCTCTTAAGAAGTAAAAATCTAGGCGTGTGGACTGTGCTGGCTAGTTTCGGGTCAACCTGACACAAAGTAGAGTCATCAGAAAGAAAGGAGCCTCATTTAAAGAAATGCCTTCATGAGATACAGCTGTAAGGAATTTTTTCAATCAGTTTTCAGTGGGGGAGGGACCAACTCATTGTGGGCAAAGTCATGCCTCGGCTGGCAGTCTGGGTTTTATAAGAAGGCTAACAAGCCATGGCTTCTGCATCAGCTCCTGCCTCCAGGTTCCTGTCCTGTTTGAGGAGTTCCTATCTTGACTTCCTGGAATAAGGATCAGAGTAATGGAAGTGTTAGCCAAATAAACTCTTCTCTCCTAGACTTGCTTTTTGGTCATGATGTTTCATTGCAACAATAGAAACCTATGATGTTATAGCTAGTTTGATGCTAGCAGGATTAGAGGACATTTGTGCTGGACTCTTGCTCATTATAACCACCAGTTTGTAAGCCCCAAACTCACTTGTAGGACTCTAATTATTGGTCTGAGAAGTAGAAACTTTGTCATGTCTCTTGGCCTGGAAAGTGACATACTATTTTTACCTATCTGGAAGAGCCTTGATTAAGAATCAACCTGATTTCCAGGAGCCATAAAAGATTTAGTGCCAGTAAGAACCTTTCTGCTAAAGAATAAGGACACACCATTGCCTCCCCTTGAAATGGTCAAATTAAACAGGCTATACGCTTTGGGGGCACTAGAAGTAGAATTAAGTTTGCCAAACTATACATAACACAGTGGTCTCTCTGGTCATTGTCCACTCCTGCCTCTTAAGGGTGTGCCTTCCTCTGAGCTAAAATGAAGTCCTCTGATCATCTTCCCTAAGCCCTGTGTCAGTTCTCAATTCTTTGAGATAATAAGAGTAAGACTGAGAGGAACCCATATCTGTCAAGACTCTGGGTGCAATATGAAGCTAAAAATATAATTTCTGGTAGAAGCTTCCTAAAATATATACAAATATAAAAGTGAGCTAATGAAATCACCAAGTTTGTGGAATGGGACAGAGAGCCCCTCTGTTTGAGCCATCTCTGTTACCAAATTAAGTTTCCAGTCCAAGGACTGTGTTACATCCAGTTGAGTTGGTCAAAGGAGTCCCATGGGATTCCTCAAACAATCTAGGCTGTTGCTAAGGCTATTGGCTCCTTTCAAAAAACTGACAGCAATGTCTCATTGCTGAAAAACAACAACACCAACCAACCAACCAAACAAACAAACAGAAATACCTGCACAATGCACTGAATGTGAAGAAGTCATCCTGATGCCTACATAGAGCCTTCACTCCTACATTCTAGCATCTTTGGTACAGGAAAGGTACTTTGCACGATACCACAAGAGGAACATAAGCACCAACTCAACCACAACCCCTTTGATTGATGATGGAGTCCTTCTTGCAAGATATGCTAATGCAGTGGAGGCACTAAGCTTGTGTGACTAACCAACCAATATTTGATTTGACTTAAGGCCTACTCCACAAGTATGAAGCATAGTTGACACTGCTTGGGTGACCAAAACCCTGAGACTAGATATTCCAGGACATAGGGAAAACCAAATACTCGTGTTTCAAAAAGAAAAAGAAAAAGTAGCAGTAAAAGGACTCTTACTGACTTTCTGCTATTGATGATCAAAGCTTTGCTCAGTCATCCCCAAAGAAGCTTCCTCCCAAAGCAGAAGGAAACAAAGTCAGAGATCTACAACCAGACAATATGCAGAGTGAGAGACCTCAGCCCAAAATGAGAGATCTACATCAAATCCCTTTCTGAAGTGCCCAGGGAACCCTGTGGAAGAGGATGCAGAAAGAGTGTAAGAACCAGAGGGGATGGAGCACACCAAGAAAACAAGACCCCTCGATTGACACGAGGAAAGCTTATATGAACTCACAGAGACTAAGACAGCATGCACAGGGCCTACAGGGGCTGCACCAATTTCTTTGCATTATTTATTATAGCATCCAGTTTAATATTTTCTTGGAATTCTTTCACTGTCCTGAGAAAGTCACACAAACCCAGTTTAAATACAATATTCAAGGGTTAAAAATAACAATTTCAAGAAACATTAACAAGCATGGCTTATTTAGCAAAAACAAACAACAAGCAAGGAAAACCAAAAAAAAAAAAAGTTGATTCCAAAAATCAAGAATAATCAGGAGAACAAGCAACCTTAAAAATTCAAACCAAGAAATAAAAAATAGAGAACTTGAGATATAAGGAGATAAAAGGCCACTGTTAGAAAGATAATAAGTATATCATGCAATAAAACCCATTATGTCTTTAATGAATGGCTCTACAGACATAAGTTTGGTTCTCAGCATCATCCTTGGGCAGTTTACAAATGTTTCTAACTCTGGCTCCTCTTCATTCCATGCTTTCTTCTGATATCCAGAGGCACTGCACACAACCACCCATCCACCTCCATCTACTGCGTCAATGTAATAAAAACTAAAAAAGTTTAGAATTAGATAGCAATCACACTGTGTCAAAAAATAAGTAGGGAAATTGCATTTGTATACAAATATTAGATGAAAACAACCACAGACTGTCTTAGGTATTTGCTTGGAAATTACACTTACTAAGGATGTTTAGCATTTTCAGACATGTATTTCTTAAATTCCATTATTCCTAGGCTCAAGACGACCTCTTATTCTGATGGCGTCAAATGTATGTCACATTAAGATTGTGAAATTCTAGGTTAGTGCTCAGTAAGTTTATACTTTCTCATACGCTAGGCAGTAGGCTATGGTGCTTTCATTTTATTTGTTTGCTTATCCTTAAAGGCATTTTTAAAAAAGTCGACATTAGAATATTTTTCTCTCTTGTAGCAAAAACTGAAAATGGTTTGAAGATGAAGTTCATTGTCAGAGAAAGGGGTGTGTCTTCGTTGTGAGAATTGCTAGTTCCCTTTGTACGTAGAGAAGAGAACACACGAATTTGGAATACATTTTTACAAGAGCACAAAGTCTGGAGTCCAGTAGAGGGAGTAAAGTGAGTTTGAAGGGGATGGGAAATAAACCCAGATGAGAAGAGGAAAAACATCAGGAGAGGCGAATGGGGGCCATGTTCTTAATATGATGTGATTAGAAAGAAATAGTTCCGTGTTCTGGGAAATTTGTGTGTGTGTGTGTGTGTGTGTGTGTTCATGAGAATATATGTAACCACAGTAAGACATATCTAGTACAAAACTCAGTGAACTTTCCAGATATGAAGATCTCTAAGGGAAGGGTTAGGTCTTTGAAAAGGGCATACTATAAAGAAATCAGCCCTCTGTCTGAAGAATACTGCCTCCCCACTCCCATCCTATTGCACACATGAGAGACAATGGTGTGACATTCTTGGAAGGAGGCAGATTTATTTTTAAATTTAGAAGTTCTCAACAGAATGGTTATTTGAACTATGTCAAACACTCTTTGAGGTGTCTTCTGTAGATTTGTCTATTTTAGATATTTTCATATAACAAAATAACATAGGCATGTTCTCATTGTTAAGTGAACATATTATTCTTAGCATGATATGATTTTCTGGGTTTATCCATTTATTAGGAGTCCATTCATTTTTATCTGCTGTATGGATATACCACATTATTTGTTAATCCATCAGCAGATAAACTTTGTGTTGTGCTCAACATTGGATCATAAATAACAAACTACATATAAGTATTCATTTCTTCTAGGCTTGGAAATGTGAGGTTATATAAGCCTTCTTTGTTTCAATATTTGAGGCACTGTCAAAACTGTTTTATAAGACAGCTGCAATCTTTTCACACCAACAACATCTGCAGAATCTAATTCCTCCACCTCCTCATCAACATTTCTCCTTACTACTTTTGTTATGTCAGCTAACTCAATAGAAATGAAGCAGCAGTTTCAATTCCCTAAATGAGAAAAGGATTAAATCGAGGTTGAAGAATTACTTTAAAAATACTTTTTAATTAATTAATTAATTAATTAAAAGTTCTAACCTTTTGGGGGATTCTAGGCAGATGCTTTACTGCTGAGATAAAACCACTTTTTGTAACTGTCAAGTGAAAAAGAAAGAAATTATATATATAACATATATATGCTAGAAGATATATATTGCAAATATAGTGTATAGATAAGCTAGAAGAAATGACAATCATAATTATTTACATTTACTTGGAAATCTCAGAGAGTCTCAACAGAAATTAATTGTCTATGTATAAAATGAATAAACAGAAATTAATATATCACATAGATATAAATAATAGCCAGATAGAAGATACAGTAGAAAAACATGCTATTTATAACAACAATGGGAAAATATAAAATAGCTATAAAATCCACACATATTTTTAGACATAAAGTTACATTTTATCAATACAGTCTAAAAATCACAATACATGTACAAAAGAAAAAATAAGTACTTTTTAGATTTGCAAATTCAAAACCATGGTGATGTTAGTTTTATTTAAACTAATTTACAGATACCTTGATCCCAAATGAATACCTGCAAATTAGTGAGAAGAAGGGGAAGAAGGAAACAGAGTTGGGAGAAAAAATTGAACATATCTTCAAAGACCAGGAGAGCAGATACTTAGACTCCAAGATGTTCAAACTTGCTCATGCGATAGAAATGAAAGCTAAAATTAAGACGTAAGTTTTGTCACTTTGATGGGCAAAGAGCCAGAGTTTATGTTAGCATAGAGTGGGAAAACAGGCAGATCTAAATATAGGAGGGAGTGAACACTCTCTCCTGATGTATGAAGGACACATTGGGAATACTTACCAAAGTTTAAAGTGCATCTATCCACACCCTTTCATCCAGTAAATTCACACTTTCATTTTTATATATTGACATATAAAGTCATTTCTTTGTTGATTTAACCCTTTCTCTCTACTAGTTTTTCTATTACATCATCCAAAAGTTGATGAGGGGCACTTTTCGAAATTTTTTACATGGAAGATTCTATCCTTATCTTGTTATTTCTAACTGTAAACTATTGGATTTGGCAATACATTATAATGGAAATTAATGAGAAATGTTCATCTGCGACCATGACATGAAGTAATTCTTCATGTGGCAGGGTGAGGTATGCTCCAAGATAGTTTTATTGGAAAGAAAAACAGGAAGATCAAAATGTCAAAAAGGCACTACTGTGGGACACAGGATATCTGTGGCAAACAAGCATCTTGCTCCCAGTGTTGAATGGAGATGGCGTCTGACTTGTTGCACAGTTCTGTAGGTGCTGTGCCATTTGCTAACTAGAGTGTAGGATTCTTTTGTTGACTATGGCTGAGTTTCTGTGTTCTTACAGAAGCTGTCAGGGAATAGCTGAGTGCAGTTCTAAGGATGCAGGCTGCCCTTCCTCTGACTCAAAGCACCACACCACCGTGGAGGAGGCTTTACATCTTTGACAATGGGATTGTCTCCTGCCTTACCATCATAATCAGCACAAGGGAAAAACTGAATGCATTATATTCATGAGAATTCAATGAGTTATTGAACTCAAGTACCCAAGCCAAGTTAACATTCACATACATGTTTATTTGCTCTTATTTTCCTCAAAAGTAAAGCTGAGCAGATGGACAGAGTGGTAGATATGAGGACAATTTCCTGTGAATCTCTGGAATAGATAGAAATGTTACTACATGAGCATGTTAGGAAACACACTCCTTAAAAATTTGAAGAGTCACAATGTGAATTTTGAGAGATATCAAATGATATACACATGTGTATATATATATTTATATAAGATGTTTGTGTAGATATGTATATACATGTGCATATATATATATATATAAAACTATTTTTCTGTCCATGTGTATAAACAATTGATATATATATCACTATATATCCATATATAGGAGACATTAATATGCATTGATATATATATACATATACATTAATATATCCTATATCTCTGTGGATGTGTGGATGTGAACAGCAAATTATCACCTTTTCAGAAGGAGCTGTTGGAATTATCTCCCTTCATGTCTGGAAAGACCAGCATTCACTAGTACGACACCATTGCCTGTGAGAAACAGTTGTTGCCGATAAGCCCTGTGTGTGACTTTGAGTAGAAATGTTCAGAGAATGCTAAAGAAGAAAACAAAAGAGTAGAATTGATTCTTTCTTAATGCAGCTTATTTGTAGCTAATTCTCTTGTTTCCATCTGTTAATTAATTTCTTCATGTGTGGATAGCACACTGTTGTGTACAAGTAACAAGTCCCACCATTTTCTTGGACTCATTCTTATGTCTTTACTGAAACAGTTCATAATCATTTCTTAGGCGCACTCAACCAATCTGATGATGCTCAACACCAGGTTAGAATTTATTGGTTCAACCCTTTGGCGATTTGTTTTGCTTTTGACAGGTACAGGTCGATGGTACCTTCGTAATGCATATAAAATATAGCTATGTAAAAGGTATATATCTAAGTTTAGAGAAAGAAGATATTTCTATCCTAGGACAAAACTAATTCAATCTTCTTTGGGCTTTTATTTACTGATTTATCTCTCCTACTCCTATCTTTCCTGTTCTGCTTCTTCCTTTCTGGCTTTCCCCATCCTTTCTCTTCCTCTGCCAGGCTCCCTCCCTTCGGTATTTTTTGCAATTGTTTTCTAAGTTGGAATAGGCCTCTCTCCTGCTACAGCTGCGACTCTGTCCCCTGCTGCACTAAATTGACACTTGTGCAAGCAATGGCTCTCTCAGTCACTCTGAAGCTGCTGCTTCCAGAAGTGTCGATTTAGTGCAGCGGGAGATGAGGTGCCAGCTGCAGAAGTAGGCCACAGGAAAACTCAACAAAGAGTTCTGCCTTCCCTGGTTGTACGTGGTGGTGCTTGATGGGAGGATGAGGAGGATGGGGCTGCCAGGGTCTGAGATTAAAAAGTGGAACAACAATAAGAGAGAGTCAGGAAGAGCAGCGAATTAAAATAATCTTTCCTTGGTAGCTCCGAGGTTTGCAGAGGAGGGAGGGAAATTCTGAATTGGGGTTAATTTCCTTTCATTTGGTCTCAAAACACTGTCAGTGCTGAAAAGGGAACATTTAAAAATTTCTTTCCTTGGGGGACATGTGCTTATGGGTTATGGTGACTGAAGCCTCCCCCAGATTGTGCTCAGATCCTACTGATCTGGGCTAAAACTTGAAGTCTGCAATGTGGAAGGCTTGGCAAGTCTTGCCTTTCATTTCCTCTTGACATAAACACATACTCTGCTTAATTAAAAGTCCTTGGTGAGTGCTAACTCCACAGGCTGTCAGAAACAGACTTCCCACACCTATAGTAGAAGTGTGTCCTTTTAAGTCAACATACGCTAAAAACAGAGATCGGGGCTTGTTATTTGAGGTAGCCTGTTTCCACTCCCCTCTGGTAGTTCTGATAATTTTCTATATTAACTGTGAGCATGGACTGTGCTCCACGGTGCCCATGGACAGGCTGTAAGACCTGAATTACAATATCCTGTGTGCAACACAGTTTTATTGCCTACCTTGGGTCTTTTGAAATAACCATTTTTGATAAAGGCCAGATTCAAAAGTGACACTGTGGAAGCAAGAAAGGAAACGGGAGGGAACACGTGGCACTGCTGCTGGATTCTGACCATTGTATTCATTATCCACTCTTGGAGGGGAACTGCTATGGTAATTTGCTTTTCATATGCAATGTAGAATGGAAGTTCTTTTGTGCCAAAGAGTTCTGATATAGCTCTCTTAGAAAAACTCTAGTATCTAGGTCACTTGGCTTTCTTAAACCTGAAATAAATGAGATCTTTGGTAGTGTGGTATTGTGACTACAGGACCCAGATTAAAGGAGAAAGACTGTGGCTAAGACAATCGGGGAGGGAAAACTTTGAATGTTGACACATTTTTTACTTCTTATATAAAAGACAAGATGTATGATTCCATCCAGGTGTTTTGTATTCTCCATGACACCTCTGTTTGCTAAATATGTTTGAAAATATATTTAGGCACACTTGGGTTAAGTGTCTATTTAAATGTATTTAAATAGACATGGTAAGTGCCCGATGTGCACTGAGAAATACTCTTTACTAGGTACTAATATGGAAAATGAAAGAGAGGAGACAGACCTGGCCATCAATTTGGGAAGATATACATGTGTGATCACTGAAAGTTAGGGCTTATTAAGAGCTGCTTCTTGGAACAGGAAGATTAAGAGCATGCCTTGGTTGGGCACACAGAAGCATGAAATGCTGAACTCTAGTGAAAGCAATAACCATAGGCAGAAGAAACTCTCAAAAACAAGTAGAAGTAGATGGGAGAGGGGTCTGACTTTCTAGATGTGGAGAGACAGGAGCACTGGATGTGACAGACTACTTGGGGAGCAAGAGGGACCTTACACAAGCTCAGTGCTTAAAGCTTAAGGGGGATGTGCATAAAAATGAAGGACAATAACCTAGGAGCATTAGCTTCTTCTCTTTTATATGTTCAGTACTGTAGAGCTTTTTTGGTAGGTAAAACCTTGATTCTTTTAATTTTATCCTAAATTGATAGCATTTAGCGTGGATCTCAGGACGGTCCCCAGCAGACCTCTCAACTTTCGAACTTTACTTTCAGTTTTGAATGTATATTTTACTCTCAATTTCTTTCAGGGAAGAGATTACTTCCTTCAAATGCTCAGAGTGGTCTACATTTCCTAAGTTTAATGATTGTATCTAATAAGTGTTTTCTGTATCCCGCTGAGTCTAGCAAGTTAGAAAATCCTCTCCATCTTTATCTCCACTCTGTGAACACCTTTGTAGTTTCTTCTTTCCTTCCTTCACTCTCTCTCTCCCTCCCTTCCTTCCTCCCTCCCTCCCTCCCCCCTCTTCTCTCCTCTTTTTCTCCTTCCTTCTATTTCTTTCTCCTTCCCTCCCTCTGTCCCTCCAGCCTTCCCCTTCTGTTTCCTTTCCTCCCTTCTCTCTCTCTCTCTCTCTCTCTCTCTCTCTCTCTCTCTCTGTCTCTCTCTTGTGCCTTCTACTCGAATCTGTATTGTTGCTCTCATTTCTTTCTACAGTACTGAGGATAAAACCAGAGCTTTGGTGGATACTAGACAAGCTCACCACTACTGAACTGTGTTACCAGTCCTCATCTTTACTTTTAATATCATGCCAGCTTTCTGCCTTTTCTCAATGTTCTTAGTTTTTAAAATACATTATCCAAGTGATCGTCACGAGAAGTCTTCCCTTGACAACACCCCTTCTCCCTTCTTCTGACCATTGCTCCAGCCTCCATTTTCCTCTTTTCCTTTCTGCTTTTCTTCCCCTGGTCTTCCTTTCCTTCCTTCCTCCCTCTGTCATTTCTTTCTCTTCTTCTCCACAGTCCTTGAATTGGGCAACATCCCCAAGAAGGCAATAAAGTTGAGGTTTGGTCTTTTGCTGTGTATTGTAATGCTAAATACTGGTTCCCAAGACCTGGTTGCCCCCAAGGAT
Organism: Rhynchomys soricoides; assembly: GCA_019843965.1. Classification (NCBI taxonomy): domain Eukaryota; kingdom Metazoa; phylum Chordata; class Mammalia; order Rodentia; family Muridae; genus Rhynchomys; species Rhynchomys soricoides. The sequence continues at coordinate 362,165 of JADRCH010000243.1, forward strand.
GAGAGAATCTGCTTGTAACCTTGACCCCACGTTATCCTGATTAATGAATATAGATGCTTACAGCCAATAGGTGGGAGAAGAGAGAAAAGCAGAGTTTGTTTATTTTTCCCAATTCCTGGGCTTTCTGTCTGAGAGATCATGAAGAAAGAAAGGAGAAGAACGTGGAGAGAGGAGAAAAGCCATAGATTAGATGAATTATGAAAACATGGCCATGAGGGCTGGAGTTAAGAACTGCCCAGATGGAACATGGCAAATTATAATTCAGGTTTTTTGATGGGGAAGTAGATTCTAATAGTTTAGAGGGTAGATATCTGCCCAGCTCTAGTGCTATTTAAGGCTTATTATAAATATAAAGATTGTGTGTCTATTATCTGGCAGCTGAATGATCAAAGCTGGGGGAGAAAATACAATTTGACATTAAATATCTTCTATAACAAAATAACTATAACCCAAACCTTCAATATCCAGAATTAACAACTGCTAATAATTATCAGATTTGCTTTCTTTCACTTCCTTTACTTTCTTCTCCAAGTGTGTGTTTCTCTCTCTCTCTCTCTCTCTCTCTCTCTCTCTCTCTCTCTCTTTCTCTCTCTCTTTCTGTACTCCAGAATTCTATCTCAGGTGCTTTCCTTGATCAGTCTCTATTTTTTGAGACAGAGTTTCTCAGTGAACCCAGACTTTCTTGATTTGGCTTGGTTGGTCAACAAGCGACAGGAATCTAAGCTCAGGTCCTCATGCTTGAAATTTGTGACTGAACCAGCTTCCCAGCTTTTCTTTATTTCCTTTAGTAAGACAAAACCTAGCATGTCTTTTGCTCACTTACCTGTTCCACAATGTTGGTAGAGAACTGACTGCCACCATCTTTACTCACAGCATTATATTATTTTATAATTTCCTTTTGACAAAGATTCTCATTAACACATGCATTATGAGCAGACGATATGTATATTTTCAGAGGTTTGAATATTTGGCTTTTGTATTATTAATTCATTATAGAGCAGTATGTGTATACACTGTTATATATTTTAAGGCCTTGTAATAATATTGTCAAAAGAATAATTAAATAATTATCTAGACATATTAAAAAATTAATTATGAGACTTAAAGCAGATGTAACTAGGAAATATATCACATGAGACCTGGATTTGAGTAATCACAGTGATGATAATGGGGAAGGTGAAGATGAATATTTATAACTTGAAGAAAAAAAAGAAAGGGGGAGGCAAATCTAGGTTTTATTCCCCAAATGGTAGTTGGCAGGTAGAATGCTTGAAAATAATGATGAATTAGGACTAAAAATATAAAGAACATTAAATATATTAAAGGTTAAACATTAACATGTATTTATCAGATTGACTACAAATTACTGCACTGGGTATTAAATAACCAGTAGAGTTTACACACGCAGATAGTGTTTATTCATACTGAGGTGTTGAAATTTGCCTTCTGAGTATTTTGTACTCACATTCAGTTAACGTCTTTAACGCCCGGAGTAGTGTCTAAATGTGATGTCTTCTGATCCTACTTAGAGTGGTCATGCCATGGCATTAGGCAACCATTTGAACCATGCTCAGCAGAATTTTGAGATATTTTTAGAGAGTTCTGTCTCCAAAACTTAAAAGCTTTCAAAACCACTTTTCCATAGAAAAACAATTTTATTTTGAGAGTGGATTTGTTTGAGGGTGATAATTAGACGTTGACTGCAGCCAAATCTCTAGAAACCATACAGGTCACACTTCATAATAGCATACAGGAATCAAATAGGTGCTATCGATTAGCAAGCATGCTTAGATAAGTTTTAAGGTTTGATATTGTATGGGTAGTAACTGATGAACAAGAACCATACATTTAAACTATATTGCAGTATGCATCTAACAGCTAAATCATTTCACTAAAAAAAAACCCCAAATATTCCTTTTCAATCAATTTCATATTTCAGACATTTTTCCAGACATAAGGGAATTGAGAAAAAACTATGAATCATTATCAATCTGATGTTAACATAGGAACCTGCAGTATGCTGGGCAGTGGTGGCATATGCTTTTAATCCCAGCACTTGGGAAACAGAGGCAGGTGCATCTCTGAGTTCAAAGGTGGCTTGCTGAACAGAGCAGGTTCTACATACATAAAATTTGTCTTGAAAAAGCAAAACCAATCAAACAAATGAACAATGAACCTGCAGTGTAGAAATTCCAGTTTTATATTGTTAAGCATCTGTTATATGATAAACAAAAGTTAAATGATAAACAGAAAACATTTCCCCAAAGACATGTCTTAGTAATGTCAGAAGACCCAAGAGTCCATAATAGAGCTTGATTGTTCTTCTTGAGATAATCTTACTGTATCCTGAGGCTGTTATGACCAAATCTTGTTAGGATTAGGGTTACCACTTATCTACAGTTTGCACTGAGCCATGGCCATCTGACCAGTGTGCACTAATACAGTAATATGGCTTTCCTTCTTAAAAAAAGAAGGAAGTTTGATGTAAGCTGATTGGTGAAGTGGAAATTTCTAGGTTTTTTTGAAACTCAATTGTGTCACATGATGTTCTTCTGGAAACTATCTTGTGAGAGGATGTTTTGTTGAAACAGTCACATGTGAGGATGGTTTGCTGAAGCAAACACAAGATTCTCGAAGGCATGTGATGTTTTGCTGGAGTGGACAGTTGAGAGGGCACATGATATTTGGAAAGACTATAAATGGAACCCTATAAATAGTGAGAGGATGCTCTTTCATTGAGATGCCAACAGTGCCTCACTGGTCTTCCCTAGCTTGCAATTCTTGGCTCTTCTTGCTTCATATCTGGTCTTTGCTGATCATCGCTGGTCATCACTTCATAGAGAGAGGTGTACTAAAGAACTTCTTGTATACTAGCTGATTCTTGCTCCTTTGGCTGACTCATGCTGATTTGGTGGAGCCTTGTGGTTTCTTCTGGATCAAACAGCTGAAACTGATTCATGTTTGGTGTTTGCTATTGGTCTGGACTGCTAGTATCCTGACAATAAACTATGGAATAACCCCAAAGAACTACTTCTAAATAGATCCACAACCCCTTTGTCTTTCTTCCCTATCTTTAAGGCAGTGGGCTAGAAGGGAGGTTGAAGCATTTAAGAACGCTAAATAAAGTAGGTTTAGAGAAATATCTAAGCCTACAGACTGGATGTTTCAATCGAAGACTTGTGGGGCAAGAGGAGGATTATCTGTTCCATCTAAAGTTCTTCTGGAAGCAGTCCGAATGTGGCTCATGGTTTTTTGGCTGAATTCTTTGCTATATATTTCAAAAATGGATTTTTAGGAGGGCTGCATTCAAATTGAAAGTGACCTAAGTCACAAGTGCTAAATCACTTCCTCCTCCTATAAGAGAACCACCCAGCTGCAAACCTTGAACTTCACTGTGATGTTTGATTATTGTAAGTCCTTTCTGGAGGACTGGGAGGTAGTTCAGTTGGTAGAGCGTTTGCTCACTACACATGAAGTTCTAGATTTGATAGCAGCACTTTATAAGTGGAGTGTGGTCATGCCTGTGCTTCTAGAACTTTGGAGATCCAATTAGGAGATGAAGGTTCAAAGACAGCATGGGCTACATGGTGAGTTCCAGGCCAGCCTGGACTACAAAGTGAGATCCTTTCCCTGTGCCTTTTCCTTAAACTTGCAAGGAAGGGAATCAGGGTGGGAACATGATTTTTTCCTAAAGTTGCCCACAAACTTTTCTGAAGAGTGTTCTACAAAGGAGTAACTATTTTTTTAGTTAAAAGAAATCCAAGTGGTACAGAGTTAAAATACATAGATTCATATAGTCTTTGCTTTAGAGATATTCACTAATAAGCATGAGCTTGGGTTTGTTGTCATTCTTTTTATTAAATTTTCAGTACTTTATTACAAAAGGTGTCAAGCATTTAAAAATTTGAAAAACATCACAGTGATTGTCCTATAAGTTTGTATCCCTACCTCTGTGTGATGAATGACATTGGGGCTTGCTTAATACCTATTTGCTCATTTAAATATCCATCTAGTCAACTGCATTCTGGACACATTTCCCAGTTAATGTCACATAATAGTCCTACTAAATGCTTCAACTGGCATATTATTAATCAGAAGTTCAGAGAGCATACACTCGCTGGACTGAGGTCCTCGGCACATAGGTAGCAGATGTGTAGCTCAGTCTCCATGGCTACCTTGTCTGGCCTTAGGGGAAAAGATGTGCCTAATCTTGCAGATATTTGATGAACCAGGGTGGGAGGATACCCAGGGGGTCACACCCCCTCAGAGGATAAGGGGAGGGGGAAGGGTGAGGGACTCTATGATGGGGAAACCAAGAAGTGTGGCAGCATTTGGGATGTAAACACATTAATTAATTAAAAATAGAATGGAATTAAAACAATTTCTCTGTATAAAAACTTCATGAAATAAAGGGCACAATAATGTATTTCCAATAAAGTCACAAAGCTCTAGTAACTGTATTAATGCACATAAGCTAACTCCCTCTCTATAATTTTACCATGACCTTAGGATGCTCTAGCTAGTCTGTACTCTCCATGTTGTCCCGTTTTTCAGAGACACTTCAGATACATTTCCCAACCACAGAGTTTCATTTAAAGAAGACATATGGTTTGTCATTCTTGTGCAGTTCATTTTACTGGTCATGTAACAATATGGAGATTCATGTTATTAGTCTTGTGCACAGCCATTTTTCCTTTTAAATCGCCTACTATCCAAGATGCAATCTGTTCCATCCTATAAATATATTAGTTCCTTTATCCTTTCACCTGAGAATGGACACATGTGATATTTCTAGATTGTTCTAGTGTGAATAGAGTTGCTATGAAAAACATCTATGTCTTGTATAAACAGAAGGGGAACTGATGAATAATTGCATAGCTGCATGTTGTACTTTATAACAACCACATCATTTTGTACCTTTCTCAGTCTCTACCAATGTATGAGCTCTACTTACTTCAATTTAATGCTCACCCTGCTGGATGGGTCTGTAGTGGTTTCTCATTGAAGGCTTACTTTGTGTTTCCTTTGTATTGTTGGCTATTCTTTAGTGCATTGACTGCCCATTCTCATACAGTTGATTCCTAGTGCAATGTGAACTTGTGGATACTGTATCATTGCTCCTCAGGAAAGAGTTTACGTTTCTGTGAGCCTCTGCTTACAATACTTTCTAAAGTAAACGAACACATAACTATTTTTCTTATATATTACTGATTCCTTTATATTGAAGTTATCAACAACAGCATTATAACTCATGCCTAAGGATGGTTGATTGAATTTACCCATATCTTTTACTAGGCACTGTGATCTCTCTCCCTCTCTCTCTCTCTCTCTCTCTCTCTCTCTCTCTCTGTCTGTCTCTCTCTTTCTTTCTCTCTCTCTCTCTCACAAAACACACACAATTAAAAATATTCTGATTTCTCTATTTGTAGGTTATAATAGTCTATAAATGTTAATTTAATCTTAACTATTGTTTCCATATTATTTATATGTTTATTAAAAGTTGTTTAATTGTTTGAATTGCCATGAGAATGATGTAACAATCCCCAATTATGATATTGACATTGCTTGTCTGTTTGCCTTTTTAAATTTCTCTACTTTCATCAGTATATTGTGATTTTAAGGTAGTCTTCCTGCTGAACTAGCCCATTAATTATTTTGAAACTATTATATTGTCATATTCTTTATCTTTGTCTCTTTAATCTTACATTAGTATCCAGCTACTCTAGTTATTTTGTGAATTCTGTGAATTGCCTATTTTCTAATTATTGCCTTTCCACTGACCTGAATCTTTAGAATTTAAAAACATCTCCTTTAGACAGTACATAGTTAGACTGTATATTTTCATTCATTTTTAAATATTGGCATTTCATATGTAATTTTTATTCCATTAATATTGTTTCTAATTCTTTAGATAATTGTACATGTATATATATATAAATATATTATATATACATATATTATATATATTAGTCCTTTATGGTTTGGTTCATTTTATTCATTCATTCTTCCTTTGGAATATTTGACTTTCTTAAAATCTGATTTTAATATATATTCATTTTTTGAACTCTCATTATGGATATAGTCTCTCTATATTATAGTAATTTTTATTCTACAGATTAATTATCATCTCAGTTCTTTATGTTGTGTTCATTATTCATAGTGTATTTAGATAAATCATAAGACATACTACAACTCAACGGAATGTTTGTTGTAATCGATCACATACATTTTACAGAACTGGAGGAAAATAGTTTTCTTGGAAACATTTAAGCTTTCAATTGCTGTATTTTTTCCTCTTGGAGATGAATTTTTAATCTGGTATCATTTCCTTGTAGTCTAAACAAATTCCTTTAGCATTTCTTTTTATTCATGTGTGCTGGACTCAGATTCTTACAGTTTTTGAAATATGAAATTTCTTGTGTCACATTCATTATTGAAGACTATTTCTTGAGTATAGGATTGAGTTGACATTTTTTATTTCAGCACTCTGAGCAAGTTACATGGCCATCCTCTGTCTTCCATAGTTCAGGATAAGGGAGGATGTGGAAATTTGAATCATTGCTCATTCTGTGTAAAATGTCATTTTACTTTTACTGCTTTTAAGAATTTTCTCTTTGATTTCCAGTAGCATAAATGTGTTGTGCCTAACTGTGGATTTATACATATTTATCCTCTCCGATGTTTGCTGAGCTTCTCAGATCTGTAAATTTATGTCTTTCAGCAATATGTTTCCATCCCATCTGTCTCTCTTCTTTTGGTACTTCAATTACACATAAATTAGAAGTTCTGAAACCACCCCACAGGGCTTGAAGGGTCTGCTCAGCCTTTCCTCTGTTCTTCACATTGGATACTTGTGATTGCTCTGCCCTTGAGATTTCCTGCTGTTTCTCTGGTGGCATCATGCTTCTCTTAAGCTCAATTACTGGATTTAAAATTTTCACATTTAATAGTGTGTAGTTCTACAAGTTCTGTTTGGTCACCTTTATCATTTCTATATTTTGATTGGCCAAACCTATTGTCAAATCATTGCAATCCTCTATTTATTTACTTGAATGGACACAGTTCCACTAGCTCTGTCATAATCCTTGTTAATTCTAACATCTGAATCATCCTGGGCTTATGTTTGGTTAATTGTTCTTTGTCTGAAAAATGAGGCACATTTTACTAGTTGTTCATAAGTTGAGTAGTTTTGGATAGCTTCCTGAACCTTGTGATTTTTTTTTTCCTGTGAAGACCTGATATTCTATTAGTTTTCTCTGTAGAGTGTTGATACTTCCATTTTAGTAAGGAATTAGCATTGCAGACTCAGTTTAAAGTTTTGTTTTAGAATATTCAGATCAGAACTCCATTTTAATTGTGATCTTGAGCTGGGTTGCCTTGGCGATCCCCCAGAAATGCCATTGAATGATATGTGAATGTACAAACCACACACATCACATATCACATACATACATATTACACATCCATCACACCACATACATTCTATATACAACACAGGCACACAGATCACACACACACACACCCCACATACACACACACATCACATGCACAGAGCTGAATAATACTTGGAGCTGAATAAATACCTGATATATAACTTGTACAAACGCTATTTTGGCTTTTTGAGAAACTTTACCACTAATTTGGGGTAATTAGTACTGATGGGCATGCCAGCAATTTTAACAGACCAACATATAAAATGTTTTAGATACAACATGACTAATGACTAATTATGTGAATACACACACACACACACACATATCATACACACACGTGTGCATTTATACATGTGTATTTCAAAAGGATAATTAGGGTTGTGAAATTCTCTTGTTAAAATGACACGTTTTAATACCTTCATTAAAGCAACACTATATATTGCATGTATAGCATCTAATTTTCTTCTTGAGACCTCATTTTTTTCTGCCATTAAATATTCAAAGTCCAGTTTTTCATTACTACTGATAGTAGAGAGAGTGTTCTACCTAGGAGCTCTACCCATCTGTTCCTTACATACAATATTGAACAAGAGGCAACTGGAAGATAGGTAAACCCTTGCCAGCTGCAAGCTACATTCTCAGGAGCTTTGGTGTGTTCTATAAGTTTCTGAGGGTTTGTTGCCAGTTTTTGACTGTAGGGAGTTTTAGGTTGGGATAAAAGTTGCATCGAAATTCACTACCCTTTCATTAGCGTCAGTTTGTAATCTTTGGATGGAGTTTCCTGAATCCCTGGGTTTTTAAAGCTCTGTAGATTTTTGTTTTTTATTCAGCCTTTCTGTTCCACTTGTTTTTTTCAAGAAACAAATAAGCCACTTTACCTGGGATCAGGACAATGGGGTCCTGAGGAGCACCCTTTGCATGTATTTGCGGAACCCACAGGAATTAGTTTGACTATTTACAGATTATAACAGTTGGTAGTTGAATGTTTTCTTTTCATTCCCAGTTGGTGCAATATGTTCACAGCTGATGCTAATGGCTGGCCCATTTGATTTCACATATGGTCCACTATTTGGGGCCCTCCAAGGCTTTCTTTTGTAGTTAAGTCTTCTCCAACATGATCATGTATTTAGTTTTGCCTTTGTCTGCTGGACAAATGAAGAAAGAAAGAAAAAAGAAAAAAAATACCCTTCTGAACCTTGGCATCTGCAGAAGAAATCAGCAACTCAGTTGATAAAGATTCGAAGAACTGGGTCAAAATGTCCCAGGAAGAAGATTTTTGTTAAACACTGCAAACAAACAAAGTGCTCCTCTGTGTTATGTGAGGCTGAGAGTGCACAAAGTGTTCTCCACTGTTCCTCTGCCACTTTGGAGCCTTGCTTAAGCAGGCCCTAAGTGGTTTCAGCACGGCTGCATGTCAGAGAGACCATGTTGTCCTACGAGTCCATTTACATTGAAAAGCATCGTGCCACAAATACTTGAGAAAACATTTTCTTTTGGGCAGTTTTCACAATTTAATTTATCTGCTGCTAAAATTTGCCAAGAGAGACAGCCTTGAAAGTGAGCTGGAGTCTCTTTACTGAGACTTATTCTGCCCAGCATTTTAGACACGACGAGTAAGAAGTACAAAATTAACAATATAGAAAGTCCAAACGCAAGCACCCTCCAGCAGTCATTATAATTCTAAGCATGGTCAGTGTTTATTCTGACTGTAGACTAACTGATAAAGCCACAATCTTATAACAAGATTATTTTCCAGACTATTGTATTACCCTGAGAGGGCTAAATACTCATTCATTCCTAGTCGAAGATTGCAATAGCTCTAATTCCTTGCAAAGAGGGCATTGTATGATAATTGAGCGGCCTGGGATGTTAACTGTCCTCCACTTCACCTCTAGATATTTAACTGTTTATCTTTTCAACCAGCAAACACTAATGTGTTTATTTGTGCCTTACTGTTAAGATCATTTTGTGATCAGAGTAATTTATTTATAAGAAGGAGGAAAAAAGTATACAGAAAAATATTTAAATGATTCCATGTTTGTATACTAACATCAATTGAAGATGGCAATATTCACTGATGGTGCTTTCTAAAGGAGACACTCTTGATAAATACCTGGGCGTATTGGAAATGCTGAACTTAAGCTAATAAACTGAAGACGTGTAGCAGCATCGATGAATAAATATTTCTTGGTTAGTTTTCTGAGCTATTTTTTAAATACTTATTTACTTATTTATTTTGTGTGTGACATGTTGTGTATGTGTATATGGGGGAGGGTGTTTCATGTCATAGCATGCTTGTGAAGGGACAACTTGTTGGTATCAGTTCTCTGCTTCTACCAGAACAGTCCTTTAGGTTGCCAGGCTGAGTGGTAGGCACCCTGACTTGCCGAGCTGTCTTGCCAGTCTGTTATGCTATTTTGTGGTTGGATCAACTTGTTTCTCAAACCACACAGAGAGACAACAGCCTCTTACTTCTAAGGATGCCATGCAGGTGGTTGTTGTCAACCATGAAGAAGTGAAGAGATCTGTTTTGTACCTGCTCTCTGGATTAGCAAGACCTGTTTTTATTACCACTGCTTATTGCAGGATATTTGATCACTGTGATCCTTGAGATTGTGTTTTTTACTAAAACACCCTGTTTCTAGTTGTGGTGTGGCTCAGCCCCAGCACACACCTTTATTCCAAGAGCTTTCTGTTTATTAAATAAGGTCAACCACAGATCAAGAGGTGGAGCAAGCAACCAGTGAACACTGGAGTAAAAAGGCATACAGAGATAGAGAGGCAAACAGGAAGTAGAAGGGAGGGACATTGAGTTTGAAGGGTTTTGGGAGACTTCATGGAGAAGGAGAACTTTCTTTGGGACACTGGCTAAGGAGGAAGGTCATCTGGGTGTTTCCTTTGCTGTTTTGAACTAGCAGGCCTTCTCCCCAGCATCAGGCTCCTGAGTCTTCATTGGTAAAATTGAGCAATTGAGATTTTGTTAAAAGCAACTGTTTTCTTAGTACTTCCCATTGGAGTAAGAGCATAATGAAGGAGATATGCATGGATGATGGAGTAATTAGAGATCATGTGTTGCGCATCTGTCCTACAACAGGCATTGTGTTGTCTCTTATTAGAACAGCTCTGCTGTAAGCTATTCCACATTTACATTCCATTGTATAATGCAGTGGTTGTTTAGACTACCTTGACTAGAGAGATTCCACTGTATAGATAGCTTTTGACTGCATTTTGAGGATAGAGATGATTCTGCAATTCATTCCGAGGAATAGAAAGAAAGCTAATATGTAAATCCTGGGGGTAAACTGAGACTGTAGAAACATATTAAAATCGTATCAGGAAAATTAGGCCTAATAATTACTGGACACAAGAGATCAAGGAGAGTGTGTAATTCTTTCACTGAAATTCCCAAAACAGGTGAACACCTAGCATTGCAATTGCAATGGCCCCAACAGCATGTTATTTTTGATCTCTGAGTATACACATATAAGACTAATGGGCAGAGATCCATGGCTGTCCCATGGGCTTCAGCTTAGCTATGTTTATGCAAATGACACAATCTATTCAAATTGCTATCTGTCCATCCTCCTCTCTCATCTTGACCTGCCATCCATCCATTTGTCTACTCCTTCATCTAGATCTAGTCTAGTATATTCATCTGATCAGTAAGTCTCAACTTTATGACTTTCTCTCAAGCCTCATTGGGAGTCAGACCCATAATGGTCTGACTGGTCTCTCTCAGAGATACCTGTCCCTCATCTTTCCTTTACCTCAATCTTCTGAGACTTCTTGAGGTCTCCTATTACCTCCCAGCCTTATTTAGCCATTCTGTAACATGCACACACACACACACACACACACACACACACACACACTGACTCACATACACACACAAAAAGAGAGATTGAGAGAGAGAAAAATATAGATAGATTTACTTTGTGACATTTGATATGCATTAGTATATGATTGAGATAAAAAGAGTTTACCTTGACCAGGGATAGGGACACTAAGCAACATGAACGTATCCAGAAAATTTCTCCCAATGAATGTGTTATAGCTAGTGAATTTATTATTGTTCAGTAAACTCTGACATTGTGAATAAACACAAATATGTTATTCTATATTGATGTAGTGTGTGTATCATAGTATGTCTAGGATTCAGATAAAATCTTGTTTTGTAAAGGCATAAAAGAATATTACCCCAAACTTGAAAGTAAGGCAAATGATGGCTATAAATGCCTTTAAAAAATTATACTGAATCCTTGTCTAATAAGAGCAAATGTTTTGTTTTCTAGAGAGTGTTCTTCAAATTGGTTGACAATATGCTATTGAGTAAGTGGCAAATTCTGAAAAACTACACATCAGCTTGGAAATTATTATACAGTTAAATGAAAGTCATGTCTATATATCAGAGTTGATACATAAGCCTCCATAAACAAGGTTTCATTGTGTGAACATTTTAATTCAAACAATTTAGGAAATATGTTTTGCCTCCTGTGGTTTAGTTCATTAATGATGTAAAATTTAAAAATGCACTTTGAAATTTTGTGGACAAGTTATATTTCTCAATTTCCTAAAACTGTACTAATTTGATAAAATTAAACCGAATCTTTTTACTGAGATTTTCCAAGAAGAGAGGATCTTAAAAAATGTATTTAAACCTGAACTTGTTACTTATCTTGTTGCTTTGACAAAAAAATACCTGATGAAAACAGCTTGAGTCAGGAAGGGTATAATTTGGCTTACTGTTCTAGGACACAGTCTATCATGGCGAGAAGTCATGGCAGCTGAGGTTTGAGGCAGTAGAACACATTGTGCTGGCAGTTAGGAAACAGAGGAGAGGAACACTGATTTCAAGTTGCTTTCTTCTTTTTGTTCAGTTTAGGACCCCAGCTATGGAATGGAGTTGTCCACAGATCAAATTTGTCTTCCCACCTCAATTAGCATAATCTAAACATTCTTTCACATGCTATCTTTTGTGGTGAGCCTCGATCCTGTCAATTTGCCAATTTGAATCACCAGAGAATCCATGTCTGTTTGATCACCAGTATCTTTGATATTTTTGTTTCTTTACTTATCATCTTGTTTATATCCTCCTTACATGAAATAAAATTTCAAATACAGTTAAAGTATTGTATCTTTATTCCTAGCGTATATGCAACTCTGGGCTTATTATTTTTGTTGTTTTTATTAGCATTTGTCCACCACATGAATTGCCTACTTATCTTCCGTAAGTATTACATGGGGTACTTGTCCCACAGTAGGAACTCAATCATCCATTGGCTGAATAAATAAACACATAAATGAACAACAAAAACTCAGCCCTGTGCCTAATTGATCAACATATTATTTTACACCAAGTTGACCTTACTTATGCTCAGGGAAGAAATTACAAACAGTAAATTAACAACTTTCACAGTGGGATCATTCAAGTATACTTTAGAACACACTTAACAGTGTAGGCCCATGATAGGATTTATTTCACGGTCAATTTAAATACTTGTCCAAATGACAAAGGTACCTAAGGTCAGTATTTGGAAACAAAAATACATTGTGAATAATTCCAATCTTTGAACTTTACATAAATTTCTTTGGCACCAACTCCACATTTTCTGAAATAATATCTAATCACCTGACCTGCAGATATGTGTATAGACATATCCAACTTTCAGGTTTATGGTTTTATTACATTACATAGCACAACAAAAGGATCTGTCACTTTTCCTTTGTTTTCTTGCTTATAGATACATTACAGTACTTAAAAGGATGAGAATTTCAAGCAAGATATTGATCAATGCCTACTAGCTTCCAAGTTTTGTGTTATATGTCTGGGAAACAAAAGATGAATTAATTCAGTCATGTTTCATCTCTGGGTGTCTGTAGTTACTTTCATTCAGTGTCTGGAACACTTATGTGTTTTGTTCTGCTAGCTTGCCTCTGAACTTACCTCTCTTTTCAAATGCTCATCTTAGAGAGGTCTTTGCAGGTCTTTTTATTCACAGGTTGAAGTCTTAATACTTGCTCTCTTTTATGTTGTTTAGGCTTTTTTGATAAATTTACCTTTTAATAATAAATATCTATCTCCATCAGTATCCAATAAAACACAAAAAGAGGTGGGGCCACTTGGCATGTTTATTATTGAATCTCCAACACTTTGGAATATGACTGGCTCATAGTAAGTGCAATTAATTCGTATGATTTGATATCGTTACATAACTCAATTAGTGAACACTGAGCCATTGCTCCTAGAGAGAAAGCAGAGTTAGCCTCTCATAAGCCTTTGGTCACATCATCAGTTAGTAGATTACATTGCTTAATAGGTGTGTTTGTTTGAAGGGGCTTTAAATAAATAATTACACTTAATTTTTTATTATCTGAGAATTTCCTACATGTATGTAATTAAATCTGATCATATGTACCCAGCAAAGCCCTTTCCATCTCTTCCAGGATTTCTTTTAATAAGTTTACTTCACAATTTCATGTTTAATTCTTTCTTCCTTCTTTTTCTTCTATCTTCTTCTTCCTCTTTCTTCTCCTTTTTCTCCTCCTATTTCTCACCCCTCTATTTCCCCTCCTCTACTTCCTTCTCATCCTCTAGCAATAGCACACTAAATTCATTTAGAGCTACCTATATGTGCATAGATATGAGGCCATTTATACATCCCTAAAATGATTTTTCTCCTCCACAGCTATCAATTGCCAGTAGTTCCTCAGTTAGGAGGTGGTGTCTCATGAGTTCCTCTCCCATTTATAAAAGAATATTGGCTGGTGTGATCTTATGCATATAATCAAAGCTGCTATGACATCATGAACGCAGAAGCCCTATCATGTTCAGACAATGCTACTTTTTTAGCACCTTTTTTTCTCCTCCAAATCTCCTTCACATTGGTACCTAGGCCATGATAATGAGAGGTAAAGATGTTCCATTTAGAAAGAAACCCCCATAATCACTTGCTTTCAGGACTTTGGTTAGTTATGAACATTTGAATCAATTGCTGACAATTAAGAAAAGAAGCTTCTCTGATCAGGTGAACAGTGATCCAAGCTTTTGAGTATAAACATAAATATATAGAAGGCAGTTTGACAATACGATCATTTACCAAAATAATGATAGTAAGTTCTACTCTGGACCTTTGACCTTTTCAGCTATGGACTTTTGACCTGGTTTATAACACTAGACTTAAAAACTCCCCTACATAGCTGACTTCAAATCTAATCAGAAATGATATAAAAATATTGTTTTCATTAAACAATGGTGGATAAATAATCAGCAAATTTTTCTTACTTTGTATAGTGGGGCCATATATTTATCTGCTTTCTTGTGTTTAAAACAATGTTTTTCCACGGTTAGCTTCTGGAATTGGTTATGTTCCCACAAATACAAAACTCTAGCAGCTTTCCTCATGCATGAGAAGGATACTTTAGAAATTTCTGAAGTGGCTTCAAATACAGAGATTCAAATTTCCCCTGACACTTTTTGGATCTAATATGTTATGGAATAACATGTCATGGTCAGGAAAACACTATAAGGCATCCTTGAATGCCTCTGATATGCATATATTCTCTATAAATCACATTATAAAGTCCTTGTATTTAGGAACAAAATAGAGAATTTTGGCATTAGATTAGAAAATCATTCTAAACAATGAAATCACTACTATTATTCTGCTAAATGGACTTAGTGTTAAACAGACTCTTCATAGTTTATATTTATACCCATGGATCAATGCATCTCTTCAGTGATATCTGAAAAGTTTCTATTTGCAGTAATTGATGATCAATACAAAGATCCACAACTGACCAAGGTTCAGAGAACAAGAAATGGCAAAATAGTGATTCATAAATGGAACATCCATACAGTACCTCTTTCTCCCAAGACCCAGGGAGCATCTCAGAGAAAGAGGTAGAAAAAGTGGAGGACCCAGAGGCAGTTAATGACTATAAGGTAACAGTGTCTTCTGGCCACAGCAGAGTAGCTGAACATCTGAACTCATAATGATCCCAACAGCATGTACAAGCTCTATACAAGACCAAGCTTGACCAAATCTCTGCATGAGCAGGCTGGCTGAGTTGGACCTAAATCCTTTTTCTAGCCATGAAGCTATTGACAGATGTTAACTGCAGGGAGATAGATAGATAGATAGATAGATAGATAGAGATAGAGATAGAGATAGAGATAGAGTTTAAGAGTCATCTCTGGCAAGTCAACATGCTCCATTGGAAAGCTATACATCCAAGAATATTTGGGAATCACAATTTGGTCTTGATGCCCTAAAATTCAAAGGTCACTAAGTTTGGTGAACATGGGAGAGAGTGGGAGTGAGAAGAACTGGAAGAGGGATGAACATGACCAAAACATATATGAAATTCTCACAATAGTAATATCTTTTTCTGAAAAATCAACAAACAATACAAAGATAACGTATGTCTGGTTGAAGGTATAGTCTTGCTGTCTGACTGTAGATGGAAATTCATTCGACATTATCTCAAACCTTTTGCTATTCTGTGCATTTTCACACATAGCTACGAAGGGTAGTGAACATTTATTTTGAGACTGCAGATAAGTATTAACAAGTGAGTGCCCTTGCCAGTATGGAGTCCAAGTACAATGGAGGTCAACTGCACTTGAAGTCCCTAATCTTACAGAGAAGGCCACAATGGAGGTCAACTGCACTTTAAGTCCCTAATCTTACAAAGAAGGGATCAGTGAACAGCTGAAGTTTTCAGCAGTTGTCATTACCCAAAGATGAGGAGAATAAAAGAAAAAAAACCAAAAAACCAAAAAAACAACAAAAAAACCCCACAACAAAACAAACCCCCTGCCACCCCCCCCCAAAAAAAAAAAAACCTTAAATCTTCTTAAAGGGAATTTCTCAGATCAGAATGAGTGAAAATGACTAAGGTCTTGGTGCAACTTCAAAACTTACTGCTTCAGCTTGGGGTGGATCTGATTTGTGAACTTCTAAGAGGCTTTCGGATGACACCCAGGCTGTTGGTATGTGTCACAAGGCTCTGTAACAACTTACCAGCCTTCTGACTTTGGACTCTAGACTCAATCATTATGTCCCAGTTTTACCTCATCTGTGAAATGGCTAAGCTCCTAGTAGCTTGCTGGGTGTATTGGAAGAGTAAGTGTAACAGTACACACCACGGTCTTCAACTCTCTGTGCCACATACTACAAACCTCAGGGGAAGTCACTGGTGATAATGATGGAGACGAAGTCTGCTCTTTAGCTTTTCTGATAAACAACCACATAAAGAATAACTAAAAATAAGTAAATACCCTTTACTTGACTTTGTTTCTCTTTTAGTAAGTCAGGAAGCTTTGCTGTCCCCAAAGTTCTTTGGAAGTTATATAAAGAGCAGGGTTCCAGTATGGCCAATATGTTACCAGTTTGTGACCCTTTCTTAATTACTTCATTTCTTTGTAGCCTTCATCACCGCCATCCTATAAGATACACTGTCAATAGCAATAGTAGCAACACATATTTGGGACTAAAATGATGTCTATTCAGTTCTTAAGTGGCTGCATACCTGGGAAGGTGCTGATCTTGGTGACTTTTTCCTCTTTCTCAAAACTAGTTCCCTAATGTAATAAAATGTAAATTCCATGAAGGCTGGGGTCATTTTAGACATGTTGTCCATGTACTTAGCACCTGTGGGTTGGCAAGAAATAGTTTCCAATAAACCCTTAAGAATGAATAGGTACATGTATTTTCTATTTCTTTCTGGATGAATGACACTATCATCCATCCAGTTAACAGTTCTACAAACCTTAGAGCCACCTTACCATTCGTGTCCCTCTTGGTACTGCCTGTCATTCAACTGTCAAACCACGAGTTCTAGAGCATCACTTGAAGCCACATCCACCCTTTCTCTTCCCAATTTTGAGTCTTGGTCATCTCTTTCCTCTTCAATAGTCTTCATTTATTGCTCTTCTGAGGAGCTCCAGTGTGTAACTGGTTAGGATTCTGTACTTAGACACTCTTACTGTATTTTTAAAAATTGACTTTTAGTAGTGTTCTATAATAAATTACTCCTAAACTTAAATTCCTGAAGTAAGAAACACTCATCCCATGCTCACTAATCTGTAGAGCTGCTATGGTCTGAATGAGTTCAGCTGGGCTTTGATCTCTTCTAGAATCTGGGTCAGATTTCTCTTTCTGCAGAGGACTGAATAAAGAATGGCTAAAAGATACATTAGCATAGAAGAGAAGGGAATACTCAAAGACTTAAAAAAAAAAAAACAACCAACCAACCAACCAACCAAACAAAACCTTTGTTGCGTCCTCTAACATCTCAGCATGGAAAGACACACTGTGACCCCTGTACTTGTTTGATTGCATTGACCAAACCCAATGAAGTAGGGACATAACTCTTATGCCTCTGGGAATCTTCAGGTCCCACACATGGCCCATGGCTGTCACTTTTATTTAAGGTTGGCTGAACAGTAGAGGATGGTAATATAGTCTTATCAAACAAACTGGATCTCCTCTCTACATAACTTTCAAGGAGCATTGGTGACAGCAAAGCCTCCTTACACTTCCTTAACTAAAACTTTTGACTTCTTATTCTGTGAGATAAAACAGACATTCAGATTATTGTTCCAGTCTACCCTCCTCTTTCTCTTCTCCCCTTCCCTCCCCTCCTGTCCCTTCTCCTCTCCTTCTTGCCACTCCACATTTTTTGGCCCAGCAACTTGCTTGTAGATCCTAGGTGCTTACACCCAGGTGTTTCATTCCTCTGCCTCTGCTCATCACACTCTGCACAGAAATGCTTTTCTCACCCTTCATTCCTATCTGACTGGCTACTTCCCACTCATTCTTCAAGATGGAGCTCAGGTGTGACCCACTGGACTAACATTTCCTGAACTTTTCCCCACTTCAGGGAACAGCAGTGCCTTGTGTCTGCTCTTACTGTGGCATTTGTCAGATTGCATTGCAATAAAATTACCCATATGTGTGTATCTGTATGCATCTTTTTATACCACTTACTTTACATGGATGAAGGATTGTATTTGTTTTCATCAACATTTAGGTTATATTTATATATAATATATTAACTATAATATCTATAATATTATATATTTCTGTATATGTATTTAGATATGTATCTAAAAATATAATGTATAATAGTATATACATAGCTTTATGTATTTTAATTTTAAATATACTCCAACTCTCTATAATGAGATTCACCAATAAAAGCCTTGCGATTAATATGTCTCAGGTCTTAGAATACAGAAGTTATGTTAACGAGTTATGGCATCTGTTTGCATATTTGATTCTTTATTTTTTGAGGTAAAGTTGTTTGTAGCTCAAGTTGGCCTCAAACTCACTATGTTGTTAAAGATTATCTTGAAGTTATAATTCTCCTGCCTCCACCTCCCAAGTGCTGGAATCACAGGCATGTACTACCCTGCCCAATAATATGGGTGCTGATTATTGAATCCAGGGCTTCGTACATGATAAGCCCTCTAGCAACTGAGTTATGTTCCCTTTTTATTCTTCTTTTGGTTGGATTTCAACCAAAAGGAATGGTCAAGGGATATTTACAAAAGGTGACAGACTTGTAATTAAATTGGAAAAAATACTTAGAGGTAAATATCCTCTATTTTATTAAAATCTTAGTAATCTTGGTAATTTGAAGTTTTGGGGCAAGATGGGGAGAGAACAAACCCTCTGATGTCAGTTACTTGTTTCTGCTTCAACATTTGAAAGCTGCAAACCCCTGAGGTTTTGTTTGATTCTGCTTTGTTTCTAGGATGGCAAACGACAGGCAGAATTTAAAACAAGTTACTCTAATGGCAACTGTCATGCCACGATGACTTCAGGTAATCATTGGAAAGATAGCATTGAGGAGCAGGCTAATCATTTTATGGGCAGGAGTCCTGAGCAGGAATGGAGAACTTTTCCTTAATTGACATCATTACATTACCAGCCACCCTGAGGCCACAGGTGAGCGAGGCTTCAATTGTCATGCACGTTCATTTGTTTTAGTTGCCCTTGTTAATTTCTCCAGTTCATAATTCACCCAGTGGCAGTAACGGGGATAATTTTTTATATTTTGTTTTGTTCTGTTTAAATGGCAGAGCCCAGATAATGAAGACAATGGTAATTCCACTGGAATCTTATTTAGGCTAACAGTTTCTTCTTCAGGCTGAAGAAAAGAAATGATTGCTTCTATATTTTTCTTTAGCTTGTTCAGTGATATTTATTTATAAATGTAGTCTATAAGATGTTCGGTATAGGTACCAAACTGGTTCTCGAGGACTGGGTTTATGGTGTACATTACTCTCTTAAAGTATGTATATGTACTACATTACTTTTGATACCTCCATTTTGTCTGACTTTATCTGCCAGCCTTCCAATCACTATGTAGAGATTTTCCATCTAATCCTGCTATTTTTCAGAACACTTTGGATTATTTCTTTACAGGTTTTCTTTCATTGCAAATCAGACTTCTAGAACTATGCACAATCTGCTATTCTGCCCAATACCTTGTCTCATTTATCAGACATTTTCTTAAGATTCTTACATCTTGTCTATGAAATGCAAACATTTTTGAGAAGCAAAAAACCAAACCAACCAAGCAAACAAAAATCCAATGCCTCCCCCAGTTCTCTCTCTCACCCCCCCCCCACACACACCGTATGCCATGACATAATTCTCTTGATGTCTTGGTTGTCTCTTTTTGTGTCTAATGAACAGTCATTTCTCAGGTGTTAAGTTCATTATGGTATCTAACCATCTTTTTCTCTTCCAAATGTCTATTGAATGCTGTCATCTTTCAAGTAATGATGCTAAATTATTCTCAGTAACAGGGTTCTTTGTGATTTATGTTTTTTGAATATTTCTGTATAGCAAAAGCCTCATTAAGTGTTTTTTTATTAAAGAAGGGGAAGTATTCAGACACATTCAGATTAAACATTTATATAGTTTCTGTGCTTATGGTGGTATATTAAGATTAATTAGTAGATAATCTCAAAGTTTGCATTCTATATGGTTGAAAATACATCTTCATTAGAGAAATAGCAAAATGAATCTTGAAGTGATTAAGATATAAAGCAGTGAATTTTGTATTAGTTTTGCTTAAAACTGGAAATTATTTTCACTGAAAGAGAAATTACCTCCACTCCAACAGAAAAGGAACTATAAAAATATCTAAGCTTGTTGTATTATTTTTTTTTAAAGTGTCCCCGTATTGGGTAAATGTGTTGTTCTAAATGTGGCTAGTCAGATACCCTTCTAAGTCTGAGAATAGTATAAAAATGCTCTGTGCATCATTCCTGGAAGAATTGCTAATGGCTGATAGGGATTATGCAACACTAATGTGCTTTCGTAGTAGTCCTGGCTTGGTGTGAGCCACAGAACTCCCTCAGCCCAGATGGAGGGGAGGATGTAGTTCCCAAGGACAGAGACATTGCTTTCTCTTGGACCAGATGAGAAAGCCTTTCTAAAGCAAGCAGCAAGCCTGCTCCCCATTAGAGGAAGAGTGCCTGGTGTTTCCATAGAGATGATCTGGAAAATGATAGTGCTTCAGGAGACAGCTGGGTCAGACTCAAGGACATCCTGATACAGAGGCTCTTCAGGCTCTTAAAAGTCTTCTTGGCCACATGAGTGTTTATTGTGTGGCGAGGGAGACACCCTGTTTTCCAGAGGGTTTTGGCCTTGCCCAGATCCATAGGTGTTCCTACTCTTCAGAGAAGCCAGTCCTAAAAAACAAACACAAACACATACACACACACACACACACACCACCACCACCACCACCACCACCACCACTACTGCTACCACCAGCACCAGCACCAGCACCAATGGCAGCAGCAAAACCCCTGAATGTCCTTCAACTAGGAATATGCTGAACTTGGTTGGTACTGTGTGTGTGCATGGAACTTCCACAAACAGGGGGAATATCAGACATAAACCTTTGTCTTGTTTTTCAACTGCCCACCCTCAAAAATAGAATTAATTGCATTGGGCTAATGACAACTGTTCCTTATTGTAATTTGGCTGGCAAGCAAGATTCTGAAGCTCTGTTTCTTAGCTCTTATTCAGAATCCATCTCAGAGGCCCCAAACACAGTAAAGTATCAGGACTTTCTACAGGATGGATTTTATTAGCTACATTTTAATAAAAAAAGAAACTCTTTTCTGTAATGTAGTACACCTAATTGTGTTTTCGGGCTGAATGGTGTTGACACTATAGAGGCTGTAAACTTGAGGCAATGCTATCTCTGAATTGTCTGTCTCTCCTCTTTGTACTGCTTCAAGGATTCAGAAGATGCATCCTCCATTAAGCATTAGAATTAAATTTAGGATAACACATCATTTTTTCCAAAAAAATCTAAATCCGTATTTAATTTTATTAACAGGAGTATTGGAAAAGCTTGACAGGAAGCTCTTTCATATTATGAAGCAATTTCAATTTATACAAAAATATGCTTATCATAAAGACCCAAGCTCCAATGATGTGTTTTCAAGTCTTTGGTGCAATCAGTTACTGTAAATGATGTTCAGAGGCTTGGAACTCTTTTAACACTGTTTATTGAACTTGCCACTCCTAGCCTTCAAGGTAGAAAATCTCTCATATGGAGTAGAATTCATTCATTTATTAATTCTATTCAGCGAATAAGAATTGTGTGCAGTTATGATGTTTTCTATTCAGTTAGTGTGTGATACATAGAATATGTTGCTACAAGGCCTTTAAGATGTATAACACAGAGAGAGAGAGAGAGAGAGAGAGAGAGAGAGAGAGAGAGAGAGAGA
>JADRCH010000243.1:384371-496917 GCA_019843965.1 Rhynchomys soricoides
GAGAGAGAGAGAGAGAGAGAGAGAGAGAGAGAGAGAGAGAGAGAGAGGTTATCAAGTGATGTATTATTTGGCCATAGTTTTAATTGAGTGTAGAGCTTCTTACTTTAAATGTAGATCAGATTGATACTTTAGTATAATCACGTGCATTCGCATTCTGGGAAACATGAAACCACCTTTGAACAAATGATCAAAGAATGTTTCATAGGGAATCATGACAAAACCAGCAGACATCACAAGGTGGAGACAGATGCAACTGCGGAGTGCGGAGCTTTGAATGGCAAAGGTCCCCGTATGTTTAGATATTTAACCCTTGATCCCCAATTAGTAAACTGGTTGGGAAAGTTTGGGAGCTGTGGCCTTGCTGGAGGAGCTGTGTCACTAGGGTAGGCTTGAAGTTTTCCAAAGCCCATGGCACTTGCGGTGTCTCTATGCCTCTTATTTGTGGATCAGGATGTAAGCTCTCTACTATTCCAGCACCGTGCAGGTCTGTCTGTTGACACTTTAAGAGCTATGGACTCCCCGTCTGAAACTGTAAGACGTATTAAAGACTTTCTTCTATAGAATGCCTTGGTCGTGTGTCTTATAGCAGCAATAAAGTAACTCAGATAAAGAGATTTTGTTCTGTTTTGAAAAGTCTCTTTTGCGAACATACACAGACTGGACCTAGGCCTCCCCGCACCTATGTAGCAGATGTGCAGCTTGGTTTTCATGTGAATCCGGAACAACTGGAGCAGGGGGCTATCCCAAACGCTGTTGCCTGTATGTGGGATATGGTCTTTTAGCTGGGTTGCTTTGTCTGGCTTCAGTGGGAGAGGAAGTGCCTAGCATCTCAGAGACTTAAAGTGCCAAGGTAGGGGGATCTCCAGAAGGGCCCCCACTCTCTCAGAGGAGAAGGGGAATGAAGGAAGGATTTTGAAAATAGGTGACTTGACCAGGAGTGGGATGTAAAGTGAACAAGTAAAGAATAAAATTATATTTTAAAAAAGACTCTTTTGCTTAGCCTTTGAAATCAGTGAGTTGAACCCACTGCACTTGTACTGGGCATTCTGTTCTGTACAGTTTTCTACCGTAACACTCAAAATCAGTACACATCCATCTTTACAAAATTACATATGATAAGGTATAACTTTTATGCTATCAATATTCATTGGTAATTAATAAAAATTTATGATTATTAAAAATGTGTTCTATGATTTATTTAACCAATGAAAATATTGAATAGCACATAGATGAACAGTGTTGTGTTACAGGTTAAAAAATTACCCAATTTGTCTGTCCATAATTTACAAAGCTATGATTATTTCATGTCACTGTTGGTGTAAATACTGTAGCCACAGACATTCCTACCTAAAGGTATAAAGCTTTGTGTGATGAATTTCTACAGAGGAGAATTGTAGACTGCCATAGGGCAAGTTTATTTTAATATTGATAGATATAGTCAAATTGTAAAAATTGATTTTATTTTCACAAAGAATGTTTAATAATGTTTTTCCACTTAAATCTCTTACATAAAATAAACACTCCTCAGAATATGATGAGTTTTTTCCTGATAAAGATAAATCTTTACAGACTGGCTGGAAATATTATCTTGCTCTCTTTCTTCCTAGAGGCACTTCCCAGAATATTATGTAAAGAGACTTTCCCAAAGTAGAAAACACATGCTTCTCTAAATTAAAGAGAAAGAGATCAAAGTATGAAGAGATGGAGTTAATGGGAAAAAGATACAGCCTTAAGATTTATGCTTCTCTCAAAACTAGAGAAAGGAAGAAGAAATATAAAGATTATATTAGATTTCTAGTTAAATATATATGTACCAGGAGAAAATGAAGCAAAAGGAAATATATGAAAGATGGAAAGCATTGGGGGAGCAATCCATAGATCAAGAATTGAGTACTTCAATAAAATATCTTTTAGAAAGGAAAGTTAGATAAAAACTGAGGGACTGCATCCATGGTGGGCTGGCATGAGAATTAAGAAAGAAATTTAACTCCACATTAAAAAAATATGCGAAGAAATTAAGATCACAAAGATATAAATCTAAACTTGTCTTCTTACCAGATAATGAAAATATAAATGCAATCATATCAACAGTAAATAGAATTTATAAAAATGTGCAGGTATGAGTCAATAACCTCCTAAATAGAAGAGGAGAAATAAATTAATTGTATTATTTTAAGGTTCAGATACTTATCATGACATGCTCTGACATCTCTGGTAAGTTTCTTATGCATTTTGTGCATCCCAGTGTGACCACTAAATAAATGTAGGTAACAAAGTAGTTTTGAGTAGTGGCAGGTCATAAAGAAGTGCTCAGTTTAAATGAGGGCAAGTTAAGAGGGACAATCACAACACAGTAAGAAGCCAGGGAGACAGAGAAGAGCATATCTTGTCTCAATCAAGAATAAATAGAATAAAAAAGTATGAGTAAAAAATTTCGGCAAAATAGGGAATTAGTTATAATTTACCTGATAGCAATGAACATTCTAATGCCATCCAGACAAATAGCACAAAATGTAAAATTCTTAGGGTAATCTTGACAAATTATGTCCTGGAACACTAGCATATTTTAAAAAATTGCTTAGGAATTAGTAATAATGAAGAGATATGCCATGTTTATGGATTTAAAATGCAAGTTTCTTATGCTATCAACTTTTAAAATTAATATGCAGATCCAAAGCAGTCTCATCATATACCTTTTATTTCATGAAGAAGTAGGCTATTGAAACATATATCGAATCTATATCTCACTTTTTGAAGTAATCAGAACTGAAGAACTAACATCACCTAATGTCATTTATTACTTTGTAATTAAGACAGTGATGTGTAGTGAAAAGAAAAAATAATTATTTGACCTGCTTGAATTTGTAGTACACCATATAAGTGCTACCTTCAACAATAAGTGATAACAGAAAACATGTGCTAGAGAGATGACTCAATCAGTAAATTGTGAAGCAAGCAGGAGGAACTGAGTTTGATCCCCAGAACAAAATTAACACACACAGACATGTACACACACATCCCACAGAAGTACACAAACACACAAACAGAAGCACAAATGCATACACATAGTATCATACACATACATAAACAGATAATCAAACACCACACAGACATACATGGAAACAAACACAGAGACAAATACACAGACCACATACACACACGACACACACACACACACAAAGACACAAACACATACACACACATGCACACACAGACACAGATATACACACACACACTACACACAGAGACACATACACAGACACACCCAGGCACACACACACACACACACACACACACACACACACACACAGAGCCAGGGATGGTACAGCACCCTTATAATCTCAGCACTATATGGACAGAGACAGGTTGGTTGCTGGGGCTTGCTGACTAGCCAGTCTAGTATCCAAGCCAATAAAAGATTCTTTCTAAAAAACAAGGAGGATGACATCTGAGGAATGAAACCTAAGTACATATGTGCATGCATATTGACTTGCGCCACAACCTCCACATATATCTATACACACACAATAAACAAACCAGTATTTTTCCAATAAAGTGGAAAACACACCAGCAAATACAACAATTCTAGGTATATCTAATAATATTATTCTTGGTTATAAGCCTAGCCTTTAACGGCTGAGCCATCTCTCAGGGATGACATTAGACAAAATACCCAATAAAGGGGATATAGAACCTGTGGAGACCACCTCCAGTAGATAGGCACAGCTCCCAGTTGAGGGATGGGGCCACCCACCCATCTCAAAATTTTAACCCAGAATTGTTCCTGTCTAAAGAAAATTCAGAGACAAAATAATGGAGCACATACTGAAGGAAAGACCATCCAGAGACTGCCTCACCTTGGGATCCAGTCCATCTGCAGACACCAAACCCTGACACTATTGCTGATGCCAAGAATTGCTTGCTGACAAGAGCCTGGCATGGCTGTCCCCTAAGAGACTCTGCCAGCACCTGACTAATACAGATGCAGATACTCACAGCCAACCAGCGGACTGAACCCAGAGACTCTACTGGAAGAGTTAGGGGAAGGACTGAAGAAGCTGAAGGGGATTGGAACACCATAGGAAGAACAACAATATCAATCAAGCAGACCTCCCCTCCAGAGCTCCCAGGGACTAAACCACCAACCAGAGTATGCATGGAGGGATCCATGGCTCCAACTGCACATATAGCAAAGGATTGCCTTATCTGGCATTAAATGGAGGGAGGCCCTTGGTCCTGTGGAGGCTTGATACACCAGCATAGGAGGATGCTTGAGCAGTAAGGTGGGAGTGAGGGGGAGGGTGGAGGAGCACCTGATAGAAGCAAAAGGGAGGGGAGACTAAAAAGTGGGGGGGGGACATCACTTGAAATGTAAATAAATAAAATAACCTATAAAAAACTAAAAAATATCATCACACATGATCTATTCCTTACAAAATGTAAATTATAAATAAGTAGCAATAATATATTAAGAACATTCTTGAGTATTTGAAAATTATGTCCCATCTAACTCTTGTGACAAAAAAAAAATATCAATCAAAAATGAAATGGAATATTTTGGGTTGTTTGACCATTCTAACATAACATTTCATTGTTGGGTGGAGGTCAAACAACTGTTGGATGGAAATATATAGCTGTAGATGCTATAATGGGTAAGAAAACTCAAAAATCCACATCAAGAATCTTAGGACATGATAGGTATTTATCTAAGAAATTGAAGTCATGTGTGTACAAGCAGACATTCATAGTAGGTTTGTAGATATTAAATCTAATAATTGAAAAGCAGAATGATTCCTATTACTGTTTAACAGATGGCATTCAAAATTCTCTAGATTCATAGAGGTGAAGAGATAAAAAGGGGTGACTAAGTTGTATTCTCAGTAGTATAAATGCAGAGAAAAGACATGAACAGAGAAAAATGACCTAATTTATATAACATTCTAAAACAGGGACATTGCTGTATCCTAGGTTTTGAAATAGGGAGGAAGTGACTGAAATCAAGAACATTCTATATAAAGAAAATGATCCATGCCTTTATTACGCTGATGAACACTTGGGCGTCGTCTACATTTGTTACAACTCACTGCACTGGATGCTTAAACTGTATATTTTTCATTATATATAATTCTGACTCAAAAAATAATTTCAAGAGAAAAATGTTATGTTCAAGTTTACTACAAAGACACAGTAATTTTACACAGTAAGTTTACTACAAAGATCAGTAAGGAATATATCTTTATCTGATAAAAGATAAAACTTCATAAGTTTACCAGGTAACACAGATGAGTGAACCCAGCTCTTTGCGCAATATTGTACTTACTAAAAAGACTCTGATTTCCCAGTAAAGGGAGCATCAAGACAAGGATACCCACTGCCACTGGAGTTTTAATACAAAAGTGAAAATTCTGGCCAACTTGGTAATTAGGGGAAAAGTTCTATAATTAAAATGGAAGATACAAACTGTCATTATTTACAGGTCATGTGTCTATATAACAAAAAATCCTCTACAGTTAATCAGCAATCCAATTATTCCTACTAATTAGGGAATTCACAAATTTGCTGCTCACAATGGCTTAAACAAGTTAGCTTTATTCCTCTATAGCAGGGTTCAGCCAGCTAATGCCTGCTAGCCAAACCCAGCTGTCAACTGGTTTCCTAAATAAACTTTTATTGGAATGTAGCCATGTCCAACTGTTGATTTATTGTCTGGGGGCTTCTTTTTCATCACCATGACAGAACTGAATGGTTATGATATACTGACTAGCCCACAAAGCCTAAATTATTCACTATCTGAAAAAAGGAATCAAAGAGAAAAATATGATAGAAATATAAGATAAAAATTTAAAGGTAAAAAAAATGCTTATATTTATTTTCTGTCATAAAGCTATAAATTATCCTAATCCAAATGAACCCTGCTTTTGTGGTAATATTTTTGCTAAAGTCTGAAAAAGACAGACATATATTGATAGATTAATCAGTTTTTCACAGTACATCCAAATCTAAATTAATTTCATTAATAAACTCAATCAAATATGGTTAGATATTTGAGATACTTTGACAATTCTTGCCAAAATGCATGAAGAAGATGAAGAATCCATAAAGCAGAGGTATAAATTGTGTTCTTCCTTAATCAAAGCTATTTAATGAATGCAGTCTAGGATTTACTGAGAGGCAAATAGATTCCAAGAACATGATTATAGATGAATAATGATTGACAAACGGAGTCCATGAGTGTATACTTGGATTATGAAGTAAAGAATGAAAAATAGTTACCATCTGGAAAAAATAGATGTGGATTTCTAATTAACAGTGCACACAAAAGTGGAATTTGGTTGAATTAAGCATTACAATGAGAATAAGGGATTTAGCAGACCAGAAAAAATGTTACATTGTTCTCTGGGACATAAATAGAGATAATCATCAAATTTTCCAAAGTAAATATCAAAGTAAATAAATATGAATGGATCTGACTACATGAAATAAATTATATACACGGCGCTTAGCATATAGCATACATATGCAATTTCTGAAGTTATAAAACAAAGGAACACAAAATCATTTCAAAATGTGCAAAGTAGCTATATATATATGAGGCACAGAAGGGAAAGTCTAAACCAATCATGAATAATTTTTAGAGAAACTGCAACTCAGTAATTGGGTGATTAAAATAAAGATAATTTACAGCCTCAAGGTAAGCAAATCTGTAATAATTAAACTAAATTTGTAGACAGTATGGGGAGACAGGAGCACTTAAGCCCTTGTGCTAAGATCCCAGCTCTTCTGAGTACTCAGCTGAAGAGCTCGTGATAGGCTTAACTATCAGTACATGTGCAAACTTTCTGTGAATGCAGGTATATTGACTGTACAGGATACATTTACCACTATCCGCGTTCAGCACAAGCTTGAAGAAGTTAATGAATTTACTGCATATGTTTTCATCTGCGTGAGTCAGTTTATCAGTTTGTGTTCCTGATGTATTTGCATCAATGTTTGTGTATTTTCATACATGCTGTCACATTTTCTTCTGGCTTAGTTTGTGTATGTGATTTCTCCATGTGACTCGGAAGCCTAATTCTTGTAATTAACCCTAGAGAAATATATGTTTTGTAGGTCCATAGGAGAACTTAGATGTTGGCATTTATCAGATACTATAGCTGGATATAGAAGTCAGTCTAGTTTAGGAAGATGCACAATGCACTCTTTGGTCGTAGTTCTGTAGTTAGAAGCCTTTGCCTAACACTGTAATGCCAAGTGCATGTATATAAAAATTCTACTGGGGGTGGATAAAATAAAAGACAGAGTAACAGTATGTGTATGATTAAAAAATGTTTCTAAATGTTTCGTGTATATATAAGGATATAGAGAGTAATGAGTAATTAGCCAAATGTAGGACTGGAGTAGAAAATCAGAATCTTGAGTCAAGGTAAAGAGGATTTAATAAGTGGATCAGGTATCAACTTGATGGGTGTGATAAATGATAAGTCCCTTGCATTAAGGATAACAGAAAGCACTCCATAAGTCACTAAAGTTTACGACTTGTAACTGATGGTAGAAGACAGAATAAACTTCACACTTCACATCTTACTTGAAGAGTAGAAAACAAAGGCACATGAGAGAGAATATCAAATTACTCTTTAAAGCTCACACTTTCCCAGCTAACACACACCAAGTGGAGTTGACTTCATATCTCAATGCTTTCTGAAGTCACTTTAGTATCTCTTTAGCAAAAATTATATAAAATAATTCAATCCACTCTGACTAGTTTATTTTGTTTGCACTCTGTTCAGACGGATCCTCATCATAATTTCTAATATGATCTAAGTATATATTTTTTTCCAAATTGCAGTAAATATACTTTGCTAAGTCATTCTTCTTAGATGGAATTAAATTACTTACCTTGGTAATGGAGAGTCTCCGGAAGGATGTAAATGAGTTGTTAACATGGCACTTTATTGCCACAATAATTTAGAGCCACTAGCTAGCTTGATGTGTCTGCAATAAATGTTTTATTATTTAGGAAAAATTCACTCTACAAGTTGCCATGTGCCATGCTCATTCGTGCTGTAAATCAACAAAGATCAGCAGACTGAATAGAAAAATGAAAAGCTTATTTAGAAATTGGCATAAGCTTTCGGATGAACAGGGACGGTTGAAGTTAACTGTGTTCATTTTTCTTTGCTTGTCAGGCTTGCCACTCGAATTTCACTGCTAAAGATAGGAGATAGCTTGCTTTATGAAATTATGTCCAGGGAAGCCATGCTTACATTTACATAGATAGAGTCATAATAAAGTGGAATATAAAGAAACCATGCTAAAAAGGTAACAGTGGCTCCAAATATATGAAGTGTAGGATGGGGTTCACTAACCTCATGCCTGCAGACTTGATGGTACTATTCAATGTAGAAGAAAAACTCATTATATTATAAAATATAATTATATAATAGTATATAAAATAAATAATATAGTAATATATATATATAATGAATAATCAGTAGTCATGATTAAATTCTTAATTCTCATGTTCAAAGGCTTTAAATCTGCACTGTGTAATAATCAATGATACTTTTCTATTTAAAGTTTGTCTGTGAATTAGTAAAATGTTAAGCACCATTGGAGGCGAACACTTACTTAGGGTAGCCTTGTCCTGATTTAAGGTCCTGAAGCCTTAGTTGAAGAGGAAAAAAAAGACATTTTATTATTGATTTATTTATGACAGTCAAAAAGGGAAATCACAGAAGTGTGTCATTTGAGTTAAAGGCAAATATAGACAGAGTTGGTTGAAGAAGATGCTTCACAACAAAGACCAAATAAGTGGT
Source organism: Rhynchomys soricoides (assembly GCA_019843965.1). NCBI lineage: Eukaryota > Metazoa > Chordata > Mammalia > Rodentia > Muridae > Rhynchomys > Rhynchomys soricoides. Next base: position 393,188 of record JADRCH010000243.1, read on the forward strand.
GAGCTCACAAAATGTGCTGCTTATGGAAATGTAGGGCACAAATGGAGGTTCTCATGAGATATATGAGGTCCCAGTGAGGGGGTGGGAGCTTCTCAAGGAAATACCATCAAGCATTCAGAAAAAAGAAGCAGTCCTACTGCTGTATCTTTTAGGGGTGGAATGGAGAAAGCATAGTTTAACAAATGTTAATGAATGTTATATCTTACAGCATATACATTATATTATAACGAGTGTATATTATTTATATATTACGGGAGTTATTAGAATGACTTTGAAGCTGTGGTCCAGCTAGTCTAACAATGGCTGTCTGCTAATGAAATTTTCAAGGATTCAATAACTTTTCTATCCATGAGGTTGGATGTCTCAGTATATGGTCTTCAATATATGCTGGATCCAGAAGAAGTAGGCTCTAATGCCAATGATGGAGAGGGTTTGTCAGCAAGAGTAATTCCACACATTATATAATCTGTCACCAGAAGGTGTGGTTCAGATATAAACTGGATCTTCCCATTTCAGAAGATTTAACTAAGGATCATCTCTCACAACTATGGCCAGCCTCTTGGCTTTTAGTTAATTCAGATGTACTGATGTTGACAACCAGGAACAGCCACAATACCATGTGATTGAGCAGTACATAGAATATTCCCATCACCATGAAAAAGTTCTATGTCTGTCTCTTTCATAAAAGCAAGTCACTTAAAGAAAATATTTTCCTTTTTATTAGCATAGAAAGCTATGCTATTTTGGCTTCATGCTAGTAAACACACACATATACTTCCATATCTAGCTTTATTTACTCAGATATTTTTGAGATTCATAACAATGCTCATAAAAATAGTAGTAATTCATTCCATAAAATATTATAGATTTTTACCTTTTTCTAAGAGATGAATTATTGATTTGCTTCCAGCAATGGCTGTCTACCAAAGGAAAGCCCAAGAATCCAGTAGCTGTTCCATCCCTGAAACTCTGACACAAACGTGTTAAGGGATGAAGATCTTGACTTACCTCACTGTTCAAGGAACTATCATTATTCCTATTGAGAAAGTCACAGTAGTAGGACTTAAAGAGTTGGTCACATTTCACTCATAGTCAGGAAGCAGAGAAGGACAAATGCCTGTAAGTCCTTACTCTCTCCATCTTATCCAGCTCAGGATTCCCTGCCCAGAAGTAACCCCTAACTCTAACATTAAACTGGATCTTCTCCTATTAAGAAACATACATAATCTAGATAACCCCAACAAGCATGTCCAGAGGCTCATCTCCCAGGTGATTCTAGAGTCTGTCACAGTGGCAATTAATACTAACCATCAGATACAAACCAGAGGCATATCCTATTAGCTTAGTCAGCTATCATGCTAGAAACTTGCTAAGGGAAATAAGAGCTATGTTAGTATGCTGAATTATAAATGTGTTTGAAATTAATATAGACGCTGAACTCCCATCACTGTGAAACATTTGCTATGCTCAATATCTTGAAGCGTGCAAGAAGTCTGGAGATGTAAATGTTAACAGTTATAAATCTTTTTTGTAAAGGTCTAACAACAGACTGACTATGTGATATATCGGTTTCATTACTGGATGCATAGCCAAAGGCAAAATCATTGTACACCCCCCAAAAGCAGTACTATGCATAATCCCTAAAAATATCAGATCAACCCAGATACCTTTGGTGGGTAAATTGATAAAGAAAATCTGGTGCATAGGCATGTGCACACACATGTATGTAACATCTATACACACATATGAAAAAGGACTAGAATACTGTCTTTTGTAGCCATATGGTTGGAACTAGAGGTCAACATCTTAAATGAGTCACACAGAGACAAACCTCACAGTGTCATTTATTTGCAGAAAATGAAGAACAGACTCCTGTAATCGTTGTGAGAGTGGAAAGACCATAGGGGAAAAGTTGAGGTTAGAAGAATTATCTGTGGTTCTTTGCTAGTATAGCATTGTGACTGTAAGTTAAAATAATTTATGATGTATTTAAAAATAACTAGAGGAAATTCCCTATGTATGAAAAGAACTCATGTTTGAATAGAGTTCAATAGAATAAGTACCTAGTGCTCTCTATCTTTGTTGCTGTAATAAAATACCTTGAAAAAGGCAACTTAAGAAGGGGGTTTATTTTGGCCCACTATTGAAGGAAGAGTTTATCATAGTAGAGAAGACAAGTCAGCAGGTGTTAGAGGCAGTTGGTCCCATTGCATCCACTACCAGGTACAGAGTGATAAATGCTAGGATCCAGCATTTCACCTTTTCTACAATCCAGGATTGAAATCCAGGGAATGGTGCCACTCACTTTTAGGATGGGTCGTCCCATCTCAATTAGCCTAATCAACACAATTTTTTATAGGTGTGCCCAAAGCCTGAATAATCCCTTCATAGGTGTGCCTGGAGCTTTGTCCTGTCAGTGATAATTAATACTATCACAAACTGATTTGATTACCTCATGTTATATATAAATAATAAATTTTATAATGCATTCCATAAATGTGTGTAAATATTATGTCTCATTCAAAAATAACAGGGATAAAGCATGAAGGAATTATGAAAATATACTATTAAACAGCATTATATTAAAGAAGAAAGAAGTTTTTCAACTGGAAAAGACATGATCTGGATTGATTTGGATTTCAATTATTATTTTGAAATAGGAAATAATATTAAAGGGAGGGAGGAAGAGGGAGAAGAGAGAGAGAGGAAGAAGGAGGAGGAAGAAGGGGAAGAGGAGGAGAGGGGGAAGGGGAGGGATAGGAGAGGAGAGAGGATTTTGGTGTAGTATCTGAGGAGCTCTCTTGTCATTATCAGGCGACATAAAGTCTGTAATCACTTTGAAATATATTAAACTGTGTTGCATAGCACCACCAGACTTTGTGTCTGTTTGTAGGGGAGTAGTGTCAGAGAAAATGCAGGCATGACCTGGCAGCCAGCACTCTCCACATCTCCTTTTATGTGTATCTTTCACATAAAGCCCTTTGAGATATGAGCATTCATCACTCAATTCGGAGGTAATGTGCTAACTGATCATAGCTGATAGGCTTTCACTATGTAAGCAGTTGTTTATGTACAATACAGTGAGTGGTTCATTTCTGTGCCCTTTACCCATATATGAGCGTTGTGGTCTTAAGGGAGGGAGGGATGCCTGGTAACAACCTCAGAGAATATGTTCATAACGTTTATAGTCGATTCATTAGAAAGACCTCAAACCATATAGATATTTTTGAATGTTATACTCAGAAAATTCCAAATGTATTAGAAATTAATATGGACCTTAAAACCCTAACTACTGCCTAATACTGGTTAAGTTCAATGTCCAGTTTAGGCTCCTCTTACTTTCGGTAGTTCACTTCTTTGTCTAGGTTAACCTAACTACTTCCAATCTGACTGTGAAAACCAGTTTTGATGTGTAGAAGGCATTATTTTATTTGTGTGATTTTAATTATCAAAAATTGAAAATTATTTCTTAAAACAGAATAAACAGAGAACCCTGGTAGACCCACATGGATGGAGCACTTAATTCTTATCGGGAAGAAGAAAATGTGTTGCTTTCTGTCTCCACTTTAATGATAAAAGAAATAGTCTTTCTGGCACAAATGTTTTGTGAAAATAAAGTTGAGTGTTAAGGCACAGAGAACACTGGCAGGCATGGTTTATGAACCATGACCAACCTTGTCCCTGTGCATTTTAGCACATCTTTCCAAGATGACCCAATGTTCATGCTACCCCAGTTTAATCTGAAATTAACCTTCATGGTGCCATTTCCTATGTGGCACCTGATTCTAAGAGGTGTCCTTGTCACACGGAGATTTGGTTCACTAGTTCATGGTGTTCATTTGGACAAGTTAACACTAATGTGTCTGTGCTTTGGTATCTTCAACTGTGAAGTTGAAATGACCCTGTTAACAGCATGCTTCCCTGAGGTACTGTGATGGACAGCTGATACAATTATTGTGGAACATTTTACCTGATGCAAAACCAGGAGATTTTATGAGAAAGTTATATGAACTTCTCCCTGGCATTACATAATGGTTCAGAGAGCTTGTGTATTGCTTTATGAAAACATTTATTTAGACAGTGCCTTGACAACCTTAAACAACCAGTGTTTTACAATATAAAATATTAAGACTGCTTTTATTACTTTTGCCACCATCCATTATTATTATTATTATTACTGCTGGGAAAATGTGGACAGAATAGAACTTTTAAAATATAATGAACCAGCTGAGCCACAATATATTATTATGGTCCCCCATTAGTTCAACCATCCTAAAATCTTTACAGGTGCTTATGATGGATGTGGGAATAATATCAAAGAATTTTCTTTTTCACATAAGAATAAGAGACAATTAAATCACACTATGAAACTGATTCCAGCTGAAGACACCTTAGGTCGCTCAGTTAGACTCCCATAACCCCACTGAAACAGCAAAAGGATTCTATTGTCCAAAATATAATATGTCTTTGATTAACTAGAAAACAACTAAAATCAAAACTACAATTAAGTAGAGTCCTCCCTTGTAGAGCAGAGTAAATGCATAATTTAAAAAGAAATGAGGAAACTAGAGAAATTAATGAAGCGAATGAAATCCAAGTTCTAGAGGCCCTGGATGTAAATATCAAGTGGTGATGATGACGGTGAAGATGGATTAAAGATAAACTTGGATTGTGGGAGTATACAGTCAGCGAGGTGCTGTAGGGTATGCCTTATAGAAAACATGCTAGTTCTTACACGGATATCTTCACGTAGCGGTGTGGATCTATTGATGAGAATTCAGAGATTCGATGCAGTTAAAGGTTGCTTATGGTTATTAATGGGCTATCAGCTAGGTAACCTATACTTACTTCAGGCTAGCCTGAGCTCATGCACTTTCCATAACAAAAGTAATAGGTTGTGTTGGGCAATCCTGATTAGGAATTTTGTGAATTACAAGAATCTTTCCATTCAGAGAAATAAATGAAACAGAGTTGATGAGTTTTATGTGACATTTATTTCAGATATCTTAATAAGATGTTTTATGGTATTATATGGTCTGTCCATGATTTACTGGACACAAATAGAGTTTATTATAGAAGGAAGTGAGGGACGGACTTCACATGATCAGCTTATCATGGAAACAAGTCATTATATATATCCATCTCTGTCCATTCTTGGAAACACTATCCTCAAAATTCTGAGTCTGAGCACTTCAGAAACCATTCTGAATTAAGCATGTGGTTAAAATGCACTTCCTATACTTATAAAAAGAGAAAGATATGTAGGTACTTAAGTAAGGTAGTGGGGTTTTTTTTTTGTCATCATTTTAAACAAAACGTGATTCTAGTGAACAAATGAATAGCTAAATTAGATGCAAGTGTGCCTCTAAGTTAGCAATTCTGACTTGACAGGTTCTGTTTGGCCAACTTTAATATCCATGATATTAACAAATATTCCTGGCTTGTGTTTAAAAATTAGTGGGAAGCATTAGCACACATCACTGGTTGGAGGTTTTTATGCAGAGAAATAGAAATATTTCTATTAATAATAATCCAGTTTTATTTTAAGTAAGTTTGTGGGGCTTGTTTGCATGCTTGTTTGTTGAAAATGTTTATTAGGGGTTGGCAAGACAGCTCAAGTAAAGGCACTTGCTGCCAAAAGTGAGGACCGGAGATTGATCTCCTGGATCTATATGGTAGAGTGAACCAACTCCTACTAGTTGTTGATCTTTGGTGTTCACAGACTACCTTAGTGTGTGTGTGTGTGTGTGTGTGTGTGTGCACATGCACTCATGCGCAGTAAATTAAAATGCATTTTTCAATTAGAAAGAATACTTGTAGCTATACAAAAATAAAATGAACTTTGTTCATTTAAATCAATGATTTGATGAGTTTTGAAAAATGTGTGTAGCGATGTATTATTACTTAAAGATAAGGAACATCTAAATTCTCTTCAAGAATTATTTCATGTCACACACAGATTTCTTTCAACGTCTCAAACCAATGTGATGCACTTGTCTGCATTCCTTCAATGCAGTTTTCCCCACAGGTCCACAATGTATTTCCTCACCCTTAGCTTAATGCCTGACAGTTTTACCCATGTTTTTTACCTATGCTCATTTCTCTTCTGTTTGCTGAGTGATATTTCACTGTATGGGCACAAATTATTGTATTCATTCCACAGTTGAGGCCACTGGGTTATTTCTAGAATGTAGCTGTTATGTATAATGTTGCTGGAATAATTCAAGAATGTGTCTCAGAACTGATGTCTCTTTTCATTTCTCTTCAGTTAAATTTCTATTAGTTAAATTTCCTGGCGTAATTTTGATACTTCTGAACACATTTTTTATTTTATTAAGTTATTTACTTATAATCTTTGGATACAGGGTCTTGCTGTAACCTCCATGCTGGCTGAAACTCTTGACCTTCCCCCCTCATCCTCTCAAGTGCTTGTATTATTATATGCATGCATCGCTGCTCCTGGTCCAAATACTATTTTTAAATCAATACCTCGCTGAAGATTCCTCCAGTGGTAGTTATGTTTGATTTCTCTCTCTTCTGGCAAGATTACAAACTATCTCTAGTGCTTCATGACCTCTATATGTGTGAGGTATATTGACTCCTATGGTTCTACTTCCAGTCTTTGGGATTTCCACACCTTTATGACCAGCCCCTTGTTCAGCTCAAAGTTGAAGGACATTCCAAGATAATCACAACTGAGCTTCCTTCTTTTCTTATATCCCAACTTGCTAGTTTGAGTGGCTCGGTTTCATGAATTTGGATATCTCTATACTCGACTCACCTAGACTGCTGCGTTCTGTCTGGAACCTGTCTGCTGGCAGGCAATTGGTGCAAATGTGATTCTCGCTTCGTTTACTTTCTCAAAAGATCAATTATTCTTCTTTTTCTGTTGCTTCTTCCTTCATGGCAGAAGAATAAATCCATGTGCCAGTTTTTAATCAGCCACATAACAGCATAGAGAATGAGCTGGAGAATAAAAATCCCGCGTCTATCAAATGAACATATGAACATATGAGGGAAATCTTTTATTTAATTCTGATTCTAATGTTGAGTGTAGACTGATTTGTAGACAGACAAATTCTAAAAGCATTATGCTAGCAATGAAATCAGAGTGCCATCATTAATTTAAAAATTAATGATTTATATAATATTAATAACAGGTTTATCCTCATTATAACTCTGGACTCAGTTAAATCTTGGTTTCCATTTTACATATGAAAAGTGAAGTTCAAAAACAAGTTACTGACCTGGGATCACAAGTCAAACAGATAGGTGAAACAGTGAATTTAATCAATTAGTTCAATCCATCAATATTTACTAAACATTTACTTGTGCCAGGCACAGGGCAGAGTTTAATATACAAAGATTAAGAAATAATTGTTGCAACCTCAAAAATCAAGATTATTCACAGAAACTTTCATAATAATACAGTGTCCTGAGGAGTTCACAGAAGAGGGAAATGTAGGCTTCAGGGAAAGCAGACATAAGAGATGATTCCCGGAGAAAGAAATACTTAAGATAATTCGGAGAACAAGTATACCACCAAGCCTGATGATCAGAGTTTCATCCCTGGGACCCACATGGTAGAAGGAGAGAACAGACTGCTGAAAGATGTCCTCTGAGGTCTACATTCCTTGATGGGATGGAATCACACATGCACACATACATGCACATGAATCCATGACCCCCACAGTGAAACACTTGTCATTACATTTTTTGAAAAGAAAAAATAATCAAAGGTATCTGGACCTGAAGTTCTAGCCCATGGTGCCTCCCCGGTTCTCCAGTGATGTGTCTAAGCTGTTTCACTCCCGATATTATGAAAATGAGAAGCTTTCCCACCTCAGTGCCTTCTGGAACTTGTCTACCAAAATAAAGATGTGATTCTTTATCTCCTTGCTCCTAGCAAAGAATCATATTGATATGATATGGATCCCAGTGTTTGAATGACAATTTCACCATGTGAACAACCCTGGGATCTCCCTCCACAGATATGATCCTTGTTTTTTCCAAGTTTTTATGCAAGTTTAGGCATTATAATGGTCCAATTTTAGAAATATTCTTAAGTACTCCCTCAGTGCCAGACACTGGGCAAAGTGCTACAGGAAAGACAAATCAGAATAGAGTCCATATCCTTACCATAGAGAAGCTGTCAGTGATACAAAGAGAAGCTATAACAGTCCAGTGTGACCAGTTGTACTACAGGAGGCTGAATCTTATATTTTTGGTTGTGAGCCTAGTCTTTAACTGCTGAGCCATCTCTCCAGCCCTCAGCTGAATCTCAAGATAAACAATATTCCAGAGGAAATCCGAACAGCAAGACAATACCATTGCTTAGCAAATAACTGGAGAGGCTTATATTGGAAGAAACTTCTGTTTTATTTTTTGCTCTACCAATCTTTATTTGTGTATAGTGTGCAAGCATACATGCATTCATGTTTGTGTGAGTGCAGTTCTCCACATACCAACATATTCGAGTAGAGGTCAGGTTGAGGACCTCAGGTCCTCAGGTTTTGTTGGATATAGGATTTCTTGTTCCCTACTGCTTGTGCTAGGCTAGCTCACCCTAGAGTTTCTGGATAGGCCCATATTTCCATACCACATCTTGCTGTAGCAATGCTGGGATAACAAATGTGTGTTACCACATGGAGCTCTTCATGGGTTCTGGGGATCTGAACTCTGGACCTCTCTTCTGCACAGCAAGTTCTTTAACCACCAAGTCATTTCCCCAGCCTGCAGAAGAGACTTGCACAGGCTTTGAAATATGATCTTCTGATATTCAGGGAAACAAAGAGAATATTACTATATACATTAAAAAATCCATGAAGTTGAAGTTACAAGTGGAAAAGTAGAGGAAATATGACAGAAAATTGTGGTATGACAGAAAATTCATACCCCCCTCCCCCAGTGTAGTGCAGGCTAGACATGAACATTCAGCCATCTTTCTGCTTCTTCCTTCCAAGTATGAAAATTACAGGAGTAAGCTGACAGTTCTAAATCTTTTTAAGGATGTACATGGTAACCAGTGGTTGTTTCATGTTCTTGTCTTCCCAGGGTTCACACCTGTATACTATAATTTTTTTCTTTATGTGGACTTAGACTAACAAAATCATTCAGAATTTTGGGTAACTATACTTCAAATGAAGATTGATAGCTTTCAGTGTGTGATGTCGTTTAACACATGTTGGAGAGTACTTTCAAAATTTAAAAGTGGCTTTTATAAGTTTTTTTCCTTAATTATGTTCCATTTATAAGATGCTGATTATCTTGATTATCAACTTTTGCAGGCATATACACCCACCCACACAAAGAGACATATATATGGAGGTTGAATGTGTGTGTATGCGTGTGTGCTTTGAATGTGTCTGTGTTATGAATGTATGTTATAAATGTGTATGTGTGTCTGATAAATTAAGAGTCAACTAGAAATTCCATACAATGCAAAGAGCATTTCACTCTGAAAAGTATCTTACAGCCATTGCACTCTTGAGTGTTCTATTGTTGTCGTAGGCAATTACCAGACAATATTGATACAGTCTGTTCTTGAGAGAATAAGCATTAAATATTCTCTCAAAGTCTTGTCCTACTATTGATTAGCAAATTTAAAACAAGGACATCACCCCTAGTAATACTCATGTACACACCAAAGTTTTTCTTCAGAGGTGGGATGGGGGAGGGAAATGACACTAAATATAACAACTAAAAGACAGGTTGCCTTCAAAAAGTGATTCATGACATTGGCGAGTGTATAATTGATGTGTGCGGTTGTCTGGATGGTAAAATAACAACGCCATCCATTAGAGATGAGAGCACTAACAACTCAGGCAGGGAGTCGGTGTGTGCTTTATAGGTCATCTGGGTTCCATTTGGAGCTACAGGTTGCTATTCCTTCTCCATGCTTGAAAGCATTTAATGGATTATTATAAATGAAGAAAGATGATATACAATAATGGTTTAAATTGAGGCTCTGCGTGTGTATCACCACTGTGTGACTCCTAAATGAGAGCTTCATTTTTAAATTTCTCATCTGGCATGCCTGAAAGTTCCTCAGCTCCTGGAGAAATCAAAACAATGAATTCAACAGCAGGAAAGAAGGAGGAGGAACACTGGGGTGGAGTGGGCTTTTCTCCTTCCTTCCTCCCTTTCTTTTAGCATACATGACTCTAAATTGTGAAAGTCTACCAGAAATGAAATGGCAGATAGAGCTAAACTTCATGAGTGGTAAGTAAATGACTGAGCCACATTTTTAAAAGACACATTTATTCAGGAAATGGAGTATAAAAAACAAAGCTTAAAATACCAGAAAAGAAGCCAGGAAGGGGTGGTGTCTGGGTAATAATTGAGGGTGAAAAAATCAAATCAAACGCCAAGTCATCTGGAAATCCTGTCTGCTTTCTGAAATTGAGCTGAGCTGCAGGGTGGCAACTCTTTTCTGCATTGTTAACCATGAGCATCAGAGTTTATTTAGGCTTTTAATGAGTAGTATTTGAGAAATGTAATGGAAGATAATTTTACTGAATTTCCCTCAGGAAAAGCCCTGGTTCCCTTATGTAGTCAGCCCCAGATGCACCAGTAAAATGTGCATAGCACATATATTCACCCAAGGATATTTATAACTGATATAGAACGTACTGGACTCCAGAAGGTAAAGATAGTGGATCAGGTAAGACTTTCTCTATTAAAATTATCACTGGGAAGCATGTGTACAAATGAGGATCTCTACAGGTGAGCATTTAAAGATCTGGAATTTTAAGAGCAGTTTAGATCTCCTGGGCTTTAGAAATGGATGCTGGGGAGATTTTGATGAGTATGTTTTATAATTAATAATTTATTTAGATTATGTACCACCTGGACTTTGCCCAACATATCACCTGTTAAAACTTTGGTATTGGATTTAGCAAATGTGGATTAAAAAACATTGCATGTACAGCAAAAACACAGGCAAGTTCTAAATCTATTAGGTAAGTACTTACCTGTGCTAGGTAGGGTCTGTGGGAAATATTGCACTCTGTAGAAATGTGTTTGTTTTATTTGTATGGAAACTACTTACTAACAGTACAAATTCATCACCTTTATTGACATGTATCCCAAATGGATGAATCTAGGAGACATTTCTCTTTGAAAGATAGCACATAATATCATGTGTTATAGAAGATCTTCAGCAGGTTCTGAGGTAGCACTTATTACTAAATGTGTTAATACTTCTGAGAGAAATATATGAATATCCACACCAAGTGGGTTAAAAAGTTACAGCCAAAACTTTATAAATAGCCTATTCTCAATTAAGTATTAAGGTTAGTTTATTTTTGTTGTTATTTTGTTTTTAATGTTGGCCAACTATTCCTGAGCACAAGGCATGGCCTATAGTGGTTGATATACTCAGTGTCACTCTATTGGAGAAACTGATTTTTACTCTCCTAGCAGGTGTAAGTGTAAGATCAGGTTTTAATGTCAACAGAATGAACGTGAATTAACTTAAAAATCTTGGTTTTAAAGTCATGAAAGATTCAGGGTGGGTTTCATTAACATGTCTAACTTTATTTAGCATACATGTATACACATGTGTACAGTAATGCATCCTTATGTGTACACATACCAAATTTTCAGGTTGATGCACAATAGAATTTCCAGTCCTTCGATGAACTCAAGTGCTCTCAAATTTGAGATTCCAAAATAAATGACATTGATCATGAAGCCACATGATTTTGAAATTGTGAAATTTGATTTTGTGTATTATCCTGATGACAAAACCTTTAAAAATTCATCACATTTTTTAGTGTGTGTGTGTTTGTGTGTGTGTTGTGTGTATGTGTGTGCACACACACAGAAGTCAGAGGACAGCTTGCTAAAAGGTTCTCTCCTTTTACTGCATAGGTCCTATGGTTTGAACCCATGTTTGGCAGTAAGCACCTTTACCTGCTGAGCTATCGTAGCAACCCAGACTGGCATTTTTTCATATGTTAGTAGACTTCTTAATTCGCATATTTAGAATTGATTTGAAAGAGATGTGTGTAGTCAGAGAAGATAGACTTATTCCACAAGGTGGCATCTAACGGTCTCGTGATTTTACTTCTCTAGCCTTAAAGAAAAAATATTCTAACAATTCTACTCCCACCAATACCAGTGTGGAAAGTTCTATCACACAAATCCCATGGACTTGGGTCCTCCCCCCACTGTAATGTATACACAGAGAAAGGGGAAAGATGTTCTTATCTGGATGCTCATGGGACTGTATTGCTACCTCTCATGGTCCAGTGGCTATGTGCACCAGGCACCGGTTGAAAGAAAACTCAATTTTGTGTCATTTTCAATATTCTTGTCTCCAGCATAGAGATATGTTGAGCTGCAGGAAACCCTGCATATGTCTCTGCTGGCAGTACTGAGGGGATGGGAAACACAATGCAACTTCCCCTTTAAGTGTGGCTCTGGATCCTTGGATTTAAAAACTTATTTGTTCCTCTGATTCTCCCAGTCAGCTTCAATGTAAAAAGCTGGATTTGTGAAATTGTGGCAGGTGAAAGAGCAGAAAGTAGTGATGTCCAGAGCTTTCTTAGAAGAGATCTGCTGGAATGGAAATCTGTGGTGTGCAGTCAAAATAGCTGCCATTCTAAACATCTGCTTTATTGATGGCACAGATGGTATCAAAGATCAAGGGAACAGTTTCTACTTCTTTAAGCAGTCTGCCTTTTAATTTCTGCTGTCCTGGAATGCAAAACAATAGATGGGATGACAAGAATAACCAAGATATAAAACACAATTAAAATACTGCATGATACTGTCCACAATGGTCAGCCACCTGTGACTCATTTTCTTACTGTCTCTTTGAATCTCTAGTTTTACTCACAATTAACTTTCACTGTGTCAGAATGGTACAAATGATCTCAGTTTATTCTTTTCTAAAAGTTTTAGGTATTGAGTAATTTTTCATGAATTAAAATTGAGTAAAAAACTTCTTGAGACTAAATGTTTTGGGAAATATTAAAAAAGAAGGAAAGTACAGCATGTTCCTATGCTATGCCTGGGTTCTCTCATCTTTGGCAAGCTGGCCAGCCATGCACTGTCGAGCAATGGCTGACCTGCTTTTATCTCATGGAACTTTGAAGCTCCACAATCTCTCCACCAGCTCACTAGGTTCCCACTGGTGGGCCACTACCACCATGCCAGCCCCATGTTTCAATACCCCCACGGCCTCTGTGGTGCACATCAGGCAAACCCACACTTTGCTGCTGTATCTTTCACTCTGGAACCCAGATGAGCCACCACATGAAGGAAAACACAACACAAACTTTGCTCAGAAATAATAGTAACTCAATCTCTGGGCGAAACAACTAAAGCCTAATCTTGTAAGCCTTATCAAAATCTGTTTCCTCTGGTGGTGAATCCTTGCAGATCCACCATGATACCAGGAGATTCTAGTACCTACATCTTACCTATCTGCTGTCCCCATTCCAAAAAGGCCTCTCTCTTTCCTCCTCCTCTTTTCTGCTCTCCAACCTGGAAGTCCCTCCTATGAGCCCAGTGATTGGCTCCTTTATTCAATAGGAGATTGGTTCACAAGAAGTCACATGAGTAACTTACTCCTTGTCTGAAGCCCCTCCCAGGAGGGCAGAATTAGCAGAATACAAAAAGCCCTAGGACTATCCACAACAACTAAAAGTGATATATAAGTAGACATTTTACATATTTATTAGAAAACAATAATCATATATATGAGAGAGAGTTGAGTCAAATTATCATTAATTACTTTTTGCCAGAAGAGTAGTGTTTTTTAAGAATGCTAACTTTAAAGCCAAACATCTTAGGGTTGCATATATTTGGAAGTAGACAATACAGTCATTATCAATGTATGTATGTGTGTATGTGTGTGTGTGAATTATTGTTTATTATCAACAATGAAATGGATAATTTAGAAAACTTGTAGCTAATAAGCTAGGCATGATAGCATATGCTTATAATCCTAACACTTGACAGGTTAAGTGTTGATATGCACAGCTAGTTTGAGGCCAGTCACACTAAATACTGAGTATAAAGCCACACTACATAGTCAGTTCAAAGCTAGCTTTGGTCACATAGTGAGACACTTTCTCAAAAGAAGCTACAACAAAATAATAGTAGCTAAACCCCTTGTAAGCATTGAAAATTATGTCTGTGTATTTGCAGCTGTCTTTCCTGTCAAAACACCGTCAAGATGATTTTTTTTTATCTCCTATGTGCCCATCACCAGAATCAGATTTGAATATGAATTTACCAAAAGAAAAATATTGATTTTTTTCTTTTTTTAAAATATTGATTTTTTTCATACAAACATAATACTAAAAGTTTACCCCAGTAGGTTTTGCATGTAGGAATTATTTAAAAATTGCAAGGCACAGTACTGCAATCAACTGAAGAGCTCAGGTTATTATGACTCCAGGAAATTATCTCATGTGCTTTCTTTGCCTGTGTATTTCAGACAAGCACAATGGAAGGGAAACTATGCCAGCTCCTCTAAGAACCTTCCCCTCCCCCTATGTGGTGAACTGGTTGGATCAGACAGACTCAATATTTCTGTGTATACTAAAGGAATGCCCATCCTTTTCTGGATACTCATGGTTGAATTCTGTAGCAGACCACCTCAGGTTTGTCACCTATTATCATTAATACAATACTTAACAAATACACACCGATTAGCCTATTATCCAGGCTACAGTTAGACTCCAAAATACAGCTAGATCAGTGTTTACAACTTTATTGCATAGAATAACTTAACTCTATTGTATAGAATGCTGTTCAGCTCTACATAGGCACAAAGAAGATCTCAGAGCATCAATTCTGAATCAATGGGTCTGCAGCCATCAAAACACCTGCCAGTTAGTAGTCACTGATGGTAATTCTCCTTTAGCTCACCCTCTGCAGCTGAAACAAATATTAGAAGTAATCTTTTGTTGTTTTGTCCTCTTAAAATTTTTGTCACATTTTGTCTGAATATCTGTGTACATATGTAAATATAACAAATACAGATACCTTCTTATATAACAGATATTGAGAAAGTGTTTGAGTCAGAAGAAATCTCTTTTTATTCAAAAGTTGTTGAGATACCCTATAGTAGCATGGCACATCTAGGTCTAAATAGTTATACAAGTTGGTTTTCTTCTCTTCTCTCTCTCTCTCTCTCTCTCTCTCTCTCTCTCTCTCTCCCTCTTTAAGGAAAGAACATTCACTCTACACTAAGGTGATCGAAAATACTAATACCAGTTTGGGGAAGTAGACAATCACAGTCTATGCTGACCACAAAGAGTTACTATATTGGTTTTGTGCTCCTTTGGGGACTAGCACTCCACTTCCCCATTCTTTTGCTTGGGGATGGGCAATAATCTTGTTTGTGATTTAATAAAAACTGCCCTCAATTCAAAGCTTCAAGAATGCAATCATGCATCTCACCTGAATCACTCATTAGTTTTTCACCTGAGAGCCTCAGGACCTGCAATTCTCGAGGTAAAAGGGCTGTTGCTTCCTGCACACATCCTGCCCTCCCCACCTTAGCCAGAGAGCTTGGAGTTTTATCAACCCAGTCTGACTGTAAGGGTGAATTTCCTATAAGATGTATTGTAAGATTTATCCTTCTGGCTTAGATATGCCCTTATCCCCTGTCCTCTTCCCACCTCCTACTCTGCCTTCGCTCATCTGTCCACCCCTCCCCTCGGAATCCTCACTGTAGAAGCTATATTTGAAGAAATACAGAAAGCCAGATAAAAACAAAAGCCCCTGTAAAATCAACAATAGATGATTCTCTGTCTCACACTCGGTAGTTTCAACAGATGGAAACCAGTATCTTTATGGACAGTTCATTCTTTTTATCATGAGGAGAGATTTGCACCTGTCTGGCTCGGAGATGCGAAAATACCTATGAGCTTTTGCAAGCCTTGCCAGACAGATGAAGCAAAAACCCCCACCAGAAAGCTTCCTTTGCGGATGGAAACCAAAGGAGGATTCTTTTAAATAAATCCAAGGGGAATTTCAAAGGGCAGCGGTGATAGGTCTATTACTTAATGACATTTTCCTTCCTGATTTTTTCAACACTGATGCCAAAACGGAAAGATTCTTCACCAGAAACTATTCTACTATGATTTCTATTTCCAGACATAACAATGAACTTAGAATGGAGAGTTAGAGAAGCCCCGAGGACGAAAGGAAATGACTGCAGGGTTTTCCACGGCAGCCATGCTGCCGTCAGAACTAACTCCCAAGGGCTCAGATTCTGTGTTCTGTTTCACTAATAGTACTTGTTTATGGGTACCCTGTTTGTGACTGCCTGTCTTCATTGTGCCTTTGTTCTCCACAAAACGGAGCACCTCCTAAGGGCAAGATTGCTATCTAACTGCAATGAATAATGCTATTTTATGATTAGATTCAATTGTTTTCCACAGAGCTCAAAATGTCCAGTTTCCCATTGTGTTTTCCTAAGCTCATATGTCTTAAGTAAACTAGTTACTTTCTCATGCAGACTTAACCATGCTCAAAGCTCTCTCCTGTAATGCCCCTGCAATACTCAGAACAATTTGCTGAGGTGGTTATTAACATCTCTATTATTGGTTGGAGGGAACTAAGGTTCAAAGAAGCTAAATAATTTGTCTGAGATTAGGGAGTGAAGTTATGATGTAGTTGAAACCATAAATAAGTCTGCGGATATCCAGTCCAAATCTGTCAATTCCACAGCACAACCAGGAAGGGAGACGGAGTAAATGGGAGAGGGAGACTGTCAGTGTAGCTATTTTACCAGCATGGGAATAAATAAAAACATTGTTGTAATGATAGTCCATCTCCCAATTTCGTGAACGCACTTCTGAAAACATTCTTGATTGCCGATGACCTCAAATTGCAAAAGAGATTTTTGTATTGTGGGTCAGTGTACTGTTCCTGGAGACCTATAGAATGCATGATGTACATAGATGCAAATATAAAATGCCTCTTTGGGTTTTAAGAAGCTAGAGAGATGGATACAACCTATCATGGTTTCTGTGGCAAGACCTTCTAGTGGCACCCCTACTGAACACTGAAAAACCCTACCGGGGGTACTGGAAAACTTCGACGTTAACTCAGTTTTCCAAGTCATTTTCTTTGGGAGACTTGCTTTTCCAAAGCACATGTAGACTTTTAAAATGTAGATGTTTAAAACCCTATAATTGTCACCTCATATATTTATCTGTCTTTAGCCCTATCCCCTGTTGTTACAGAGAAACCCAACGGTTATAATGACGTCTGGAAGACTGGACCAGCACAGTGGCAACTGCTCTGACTTTGTGTGTAGGTAAAGCTCATGGCGCTTGGCTAGCCATTAGTCTTTAGAAGGATGGCAGTTGCGAACCCAGCTCTGCAACATGGGTAGATAATTGCAAACACTATCATGGTTACCTTAAGATGACAAACCACAAAGTACAACTAACCTGCAGACATATAATAGCACAGATCAACTCCTTAACAAGAATCTAACATAATTGAGAAAGGAAGGGTTAAATTGCCCCTTCATCTACAGCCACTTATCAGGACCAGCCCATGGCTCCTGCCTAGAAAGGTTTTCTCCCAGATGTCCTCTTCTCTAATGATCTAACATTTATCCAGCTCTTTTGCAAGCTTTTTAGTTAAACTTACCTGACCACCAGTTTTTAAAAAGATGTATTTATTTACCTCCTTTATGTGTATGAGTATTTTGCTTGTACATATAAAGGTGTGGCATGTGCATGCCTGGTACATGTAGAAGCCAGAAGAAGGTGTAGGATCTTCTGCAACTGGAGTTACAGGTGGTTTTTAGTTGCCATATGAGTGCTGGGAATGTAATTTAGGTCCTCTGGAAGAGCAATACATGCTATTAACTCCTGAGCCATCTCTTCAGTTCCCTGATCACTGTATTTAAATGTGTAATTGCCACAGGGCTAACACATCTTCTCTTTACATTTGTCAACGTTCATTTTGCCAACCGTACTATTAACCATTTATGTGTTCTCTAATCACTACATGTGCATATTGTTTCAAAGTTTTTTGTTTCATCTAAATGCCAACAGGAGTTCCAACTTAGTCATCATTGCTACAGTCTAAATATCAAAAGTGCTTAATAAATACATTGTTGAAGGAATCAACTAATGTGTGAAGCAATGAATTTGACAATTACATGAAAATCAAATATTTGAAAGACCAAGATGCCTGGATTTAATACACAATAATGACAAATGAATATATGCATACAGTATTGTTGTAAAGACATATATAATATCTGAGATATATCTATATTCTATCTATATGGAGTGTACTATTTATAATCTATTGATATTCTGATATAATTGATCAACTTTTCAAAAATATGATATATACCTGTAAGCAAATATATTGGTTATAGAACATAAATAATTAAAAAGAAGAATAGGAAATGAAATAATGAAATGTTACAAAGGGAAGCATGCTGAGGTAGGTATAGAGTACACATTTGAACCAAATTCCATCTATAATTGCAATTCATATAATATGTTTTTCTTTACCAATGTGTTTTAAAAGCCAATATTATTGTCAAAAAACATTCATAAATATATAAAAGAAAATGTGTGTGTGTGCAGACATGTGTGTCTGAGACAGAAAAATAAAGTTCCATTTGAAAGCTTAGTGTTACAGCCACACTCTCAGTAAGATATGGTACCAAAAAGTCAAGTTCCAGTTGCCTACACCAGGAATAGAGTCAGGTTTGCCTTGGATGTTCATTGAAAACAATTTAGCTCTGGCATTTGTGGCTGTAAGGCAAGGTTATATATGGATTAGATATTAAATATTCAGATATTTAAGGTCAAAACAAGTGCAGCAGTTTGAGTAAATGACACCTTCTACTCTGGCCAAGACACATTTAAAATAACAATTTAAAACAAATTATGTTTCATCCAGACACAGACATACATAATTGAGAATAATATCAATCACTGAATTTTGAAAAATGTTGCTGGGCCATGCCATGCAATAACTATGAACATCCTAATAATTCATGCACTTCTCCAGAACCATGGATGGGCAGAAAAGAGCTCAGACCCTTGGAACTTCTTGGAAACATCTTCATATTATGCAAGGACAAGCTATGTCTGAGATTTACAAATCCTGCTCTGTACTGGGGACTGCGCCTTCAGTGGCAAGGGTATCTTATGTTCCTTAAAAATTTTGACTCTTATGCACTGAGATGTACAGGCTCAACAAAATGGCAGGGTCTACAGCTCAGTTTTCTCTCGGCAGTTTAAAACACACTTCACAAGAGGAAAATACATCAGTATAGAGACTTACCTTAAGTCTTTTTAAATATTTATTTTTAAATTTTATTTCATTGTACATATCTAGGGCATACAGATATATTTATATATATGCACAAGAGAAGTGATTGTCGTGACAGAGGAGATTAGCAGAGTACCACCTTGCAGAGTAGCCTCTTTGTGGGTGTGGCAAAACCCCCTAAACTCTAATCTTCTAGCAAATATCAATATGCAGCAGAGCTATTGTTATAAATCACCCATCATACATAATTTCTTTATAATTACTCATCTTCATAACTGCAAAGGTGTACCCTTTGAAATACATCTCTCTATGTAACGGACAGCCTAAGTCAATTAACCCAGTGACTCCCAAACCTATTTTAACTTCCGATAACCCTGGAGACTCCCACTGAGTAGTGCAAAGGACTTAGGAGTGAGCGGTTTAACACTATTCAAAGATGATTCTGATATACCACTGCTGCGGCAGTGATGGACAGCAGCACCCAGGCTAATACACCTAGGGAGTTTCTCAATTATAGTCTCTTCACAAAAAGCACGGTATATAATGAGGGGTGGGTATTCACAAAAGTTAGCTGAATTCATGTATCCCAAGAACTAAATAAATCTGATGGGATATAGGGTTGTAGATTATTTATGTTTCACCTTTTCCCCAGTGATTGATGAAAATCAGTTGCAAAGACTTATTTGTAGTTCTTGCGTATAGTAAGTTTCTTCTTTTGCAAGTCTGGGATAAAGCTGGAAAATCGGGCACTCAGATCTCTTCATATATAGATAGCATCCACTCATTTCTTCTGAATCATAGCTACTTTATTGTTGACGTTTGATGCACATATAAATTCATACTGCAATTTTATTTTCATATACTCTACATACTCTTAAGATACTTTATTGTAATCTTATAGGTAGTTATTGTCCAAACTTTTGATCATGCGGATAATAGAAAATAGAAACATGACATTGTGAGTAATCTCACTTCTCACTGGTAATTTCTGCTGCACTTACACAGATCATTCAAAATTCCTTTCTATCAAATATGCATTTCACAATCATGTTTGTTTTTAAGGGATTGTAATATGTGTATTGGTTGGAATACACTTGGCTCATGGGAAATGGTACTATTTGGAGGTGCTAGAAGACGTGTGAGGCAGGCTCTGAGGTCCTGTGTTCAGGGTCTACCTTGTAAGGAAGTGACCCTCCTCTTAGCTGCCTATGAGACAGCTTGATCCTGGCTTCCTTTCGAGGAATATATAGAACTCTCCACTCTTCCAGCGCCACGTCTGCCTATAGGCTGCTTTGCTTCCTGCCATGATGATAATGGACTGCACCTCTGAATGTATAAGCCAGCCTCAACTGAACATTATCCTTGATAAGAGTTGTTTTGGTCAAGGTGTCTCTTCACAGTAATGGAAACCCTAACTAAAACAATATCCATACTTTAAATGATCTTTACTGAATAGGACTGAGTTGATTAGTTTCAGGTAACTTGACACATACACACTAGAGTTTCTCAGGAAAAGAGAATCTCAACTGAGAAATTCCCTCTACTAGATTGGCCTGTGAGCTTGTCTGTAGGGCATTTTCCTGATTAATGTGAGAGGATCGAGCTCATTGTTGGTGGTGCCATTCTCAGGAGGCTGAGGATGTAAGAAAAGTAGCTGACTGAAGCGTCTCTGATGGTGATTATGCTAGTTACATTCCTGTCTAAAAGTATAACAGAGTACTATTAGGAATCATTTCATTGACTTGTTTTTCTGGATATGTTTAGTTCTACTCTAAGTCAATGGGCTATCCAGCCTCTGGGTCCTGGTCCTCTAGACAGTGTCAGCTGTTGCTCCCTCTCATCACATTAGTTGTCTCCTTTCACAGTTTCTGGGCCATCTTTACTCCAGCACATCTTGCAGGCAGGACAAATTGTACCAGGTTTGTGCCCCAATCCCTCTACTGGAAGCCTTGCCCAGTTACAAGAGATGGCTGGTTCAGGCTCCATATCCTCTATTAGTAGGAGTCTTGGTCACCTTCATATATTCCTGGGAGTTTCCACTGTGCTAGGTTTCTACCTTTTCACCCAAATGCCCCCATGCCCAGTTGTCTCTCTATGCCTTCTGCTTATATGTTATGGTTGTATAGTTTGATCCCACTTCTAACAATGGGAGCCAGAGCTGTCTCTGATTCTTTTGCCTGCTTTTGGGGCCCTTTTCCTCCTAGTGGGTTGCTTCCTCCTTTGATATTAAGGAGAGGTACCTCATCTTATTGTAACTTGATATGCACTGATATGCCCTGTTTAGTTGATACACCTGGCAGACCTGTGGAAGAGGAGTGGATCTCAGAAAGAGGAGAGGTAGAGGGGAGATACTGGGAGGAAAGGAGGAAGGGGAAACTTCTGTAGGTTGGGATAAAATATATGAGAGAAGAATAAATTAGAGAAAGAAAGAAAAGAAAGCAAAAAAAAAAAAAAAAAAAAAAACCAAATCCAAGAAAACAGTGCTCAAATGTCCAACAGCTTCCACTAGAAGAATGCATTTTGAGTGACTGTATAGTTGATTTTCAAGGAGTTGCACAGGTGTGGTGGTGCACGCCTTTAATCTCAGCATTCAGGAAGCAGAGACATGTAGATCTCTGAGTTCAAGGCCAGCCTGGTCTACAGAGTGAGTTCCAGCACAGCCAGTGCTACATAGAGAAACTCTGTCTCAAATAAATAAAAACATAAAAATAAATAAATGAACAAACAGATAAACCTCAAATAGTTACTAAAATTGACCATGAAAACTGAGTAGATGCTTACAAGTGGACAGATGGCTTTATGTGCTTAGTTTGCAATCCATTGCTGTGTCAAAACACTGAACCAAGGGAGAGCTTGTGGGGGAGGCAAGGGTTAATATGTCTAAGAGTTAATAGTCCATTGTCAACAGAAGCCAAGGTAGGAAGTGAAGTAGAGGGCTGGGATAAAACTCTCCTCAGTTTATTGAGCTCTCACAAACTGCATTTTTTGCTACCTGTGATAACATATCCAACAGAAGCAACATAAGAAAGAAAGAATTATAGCTCCAGGAGATACAGGATGTGAGAACAGGGAAGTACAGCAGCAGGAACAGGAGATGGGTGTTTATGGTGCCTCCAAAGACTACAAGTAGAGAATGGAAGTGCTTGTGGTCAGCTTGCTTCTCCTTTATATTCAGGCTGGGAACCCATTCCACAGAATGGTACTACCCACATGTAAGGCAGATTTGTCTACTTCAAGCCCTCAGAGACATGCCTAATGGCATTTTCTTTAGTGTTTCTAGATGCTGTCAAGTTGATGGAATTAAGCATCATATCTGGTCATCCAATCAAGTCTCTTAGACAACCTCTTCCCTTTGGACATCAGGAACCACTGAAGCTTTGCAGGTGCATGCTTGAATTTTCTTTGGGTGTCACAGTTCCCACTAATCTAGAAAGTAAAGTGAACTTCCTGGTGGAAGTTTGTAGGCAAAAGCTCACAGAAGAATAAATGGAAATATATGTTGAAAACTTGTTTTAGGAGGACAGATTCATTATTCATCTGATTGATAGCAGAAATGCCAGACGTGCGGTAATTTAACCACTGATGACATGTCTACTGTTCTGGTAGGTCAATAACTGCCAAAATACTCCCATCTCTTGGGTAGTGGGTACAATGCTCCCTGTTCCCATTGTGTTATTTGGGAGACAAAATTGACAGGACCCATGTGCCATGAGTAATCCGGTCCAACACCCAGATTCTAAAATTAAATGTCATGACAAGAATGTTTAAGTTGACTCTAAGCTATACAGTATTTTGTCACAGTAGATATTAACAGAAAGTGTCATCCAAACTAGTATTCTTGTTCCATTATTTACTTCTCATTCTGACTTATGCACTTCAATTAACCTCAAAGAGCCTTAATTAACATAGGAATAGTAAAATTTAACTTGATATGACATATGGTAATATTGCATTGGGTTATATACTTAAAATATTTAAAACAATTCCATTGTTATATTATTACTCAATGAACACACATTACAGGATCCAGTGAATTTCAGGATCCATTACAAATCTTGAAGTCATTTATGTACCTGGAGCTTTCTCTGAGGTCTCCATTAGAAACAATAGTCAGACTATTTATCTCTGTGAACAGACACCCGAGGTGCCAATCCAAGGAGGGTGGAATTATTTGGGTCACAGTTTCAAGGCTTCATTCCATGGTTGGCTGATGCTTTGTTTTCTGAGGTGTGGTGAGGCAGAGCATTTTGGTACACGATCATAAAGGATCAGAGTTGCTTATTTCATGGTGGCCAAGAAGCAGGAATAGAAGGAAAAGAAGACACAGCCTTTCAGGACAAGTTTCAAGTGATCTCTCCCTGTAACCAGGTTCATAATGCCACCACTTAGAAACAGTCCATGTGGATTTTGGATCTAGTGATGGAGTCAGAACCCCTATGGCCCAATCAAAAACTAAATGTTCCACCCCAGTACTCTGTTTGCTTCCGAGGTTAAATCCTCAATTCCATGAACATTTTGAGAGACCACTTCATTTCCAAGCCATAGATGTAGAACAGGGAGATTAGTGTGCATATGCAAGCTCTTATCATACTTCATCTATAGCAAGCATGAGAAGAGCTTTGTTGTTTCATTACATGAAGTACAGTAGTTTTTTTTTTTTTTTTTCAGTAGCTCCATGGCTAAAGTAAAGATGAAACAGGGAGTTCTTGTTATTTATCCCCTAGAAGTGATATACTATATTTAGTTTATCATGAATCTAATGGACTTTGTGAACTATTATTTCAACACTGAACAGACAAAGCACTTTTAGGAAGATTCCACTTAAACCAATGTTCCATTTTCTGAACATTCTGTTCAAACTTATGCAAGAATCTTGTGCTGAAATGAGATGACTGCACTCTGTAGTCCAACAGTTTTAAATATGTCTGCCTCAATACTTTTACTGGAGTAAGGTAGAGCAAGAGCTAAATAAGATAATACAGGATGGTGTTCAAAATGAATGATTCCAAATAAGACATCCGCATTGGACTGTGTGGCCTGCCCGCGTGGGAATCTGGAGATGGGCTTTGTTGTCTTTGGAGCATTGGCTTCAGCTTCTCCTGCTCTCTACATCTGACATTGCCATAGCGGGTTCATCTTAGAGGTTGTGCTGATTCAGTAGCCCCTCAGCAAGCCTTGCCTTCAGTCATCGACATGTCTGTAGAAAAAGCTGACTGGATAAAATGTAAAAAATGCTTCTTTTCAATGATCAGATCTCACTACCACATGGAGTGGGGGTAGAAAACAACTCAAGTATGTGCACAAAGCAAGCTGGAAATGAGGGACGTCAAAGGTGGCACAGAGACAGGACATTAACAGGGTTAAAAGAGAGACTGTTAAAAAGTGGGTATGGCTTTAAAAAAAAAAGAAGGAAAACTGTGAAACACTTAGATAAAGACGGGAAAACCAGGAAACAAAAGCCCATGTACTCAATGCTGTAAAATAGAATGGAGAGATCTTAGGGGATTTCAAGGCTTGTAATTTCATTTACAAGGTCTTTTCTTTTCAGTGTAGAAATAAAGCGGAAGGAATACTTGGTTAAATCAAAGGAGCACCAAAAGGTTATCACCTCCTGATCAATAGAAAAGTAGTTTCCCATAAAACAGGTTTTCTATTGACTTGGACTGGTGACGTCATTGCCATTAATGTGTAAGCGGAGAGTACTCACTGTGTGGCAGCTTGCACTTACAGTAGCCTTTTGTATCATGGTTGCACACCCTTGGCCCATGAGTCAGAATGGAGCCATGAAATATCTCATTCTCGTGGGCCATGAAAAGTCACTGAGGAAGACAAAGAATCATGTTAGACCATGCACTAGTAATTATAGAATAAATTAATTGTTTCCAATTTTCCCTAAGTTAATTCCCATTCAGGTGTCGTATTCATCCGGGTATTTTTCAGTTTTTGACTTCGAAAGGTATGAATGATTTTATAATAATTCATTGGATGGTATGTCTGTGCTCAGTTTAAAAACAGAGCAGATTTTCACATACAAAATCTGTCCATGTTTGCTTAGGTCTGTCAGCAACCGTTATTACGTAATAGAAAGGAAAACTGTAACAACTGACAATATGGACATTCATTAAAATAAAAAATAATGCTTTTAAAAATGAAAAACAGTAAAATGCCATACACTTGACATTTACCTACTCAAATATAATGAATATTAATGTAAAGATTTCTTACATTTCTCTGGTGGAGTTGGGATCTAAAAGCCACAGAAGGAAAGACATTCTTTGAGTTTGGTGTCTGCAGGTTCAAATACTGCAGGCTTCGCTTTCAAAAGGCAATTAAGAATGGGTTGTACATTCCTTTCAAAATGAGAAATTCTCTCCTCTAAGATTGCTTCAGATAGAGTGGACTAGCTGCCAATCCCCTCTATGGTGTGTGGCTTCAAATGCTGCTGCACATGTTGTATGGACAGTGTACAGACTTGGTTCACTACTTATGAATTTAACAACATAGTTATTGACAAAACACATTCATTATTTGTATGCTGTTGGAGGTGAAGTTTCCTGAGCAGTTATCTGACATGACTTCAGATCCTAACTGAACAGTTCTATATAAAGTTTTGTGAAATCCACACAGACAACATGACACCTCCTGCACATGTCTTCTCCTGTGCTTTCATTTTAACCCCTGTGCTGTACTACTAAATATTCTGCTGTGCTAAATAGTTTAGAAATTTTTGGACACTTGGTTATTTTTATGTTTTATTTTAATCTTTTGATGAAAAAGCATTTTTTCATCATTAAGTTGAGTAAGACTATTGCATAAAGTTTTCTTAAAATATTAAGTGGAATGGCCCTGTTAGGAGCATGTGGCTGCCTTTCCAGCAAGTCTATGTGAAGGACTCTCCTGCCATAGGTGACTGAGGCTTGTCCACACAGTGGATTACATGGCCCCCATATAACCATAAATTGTAAAACAATTGTGAAATTTGTTTTGGTTAATTTTGTCATGATCCCCAAGTTGAATAAATTCAGTCTTTCAATATCTCCTGACTGTGTCAGGAGACCTCTGCCTGAACCACCAGGGCTCCATAGCCAAATAGCACTGGAAGAAAGACAGCCTCCCAGGAATGAGGGCAAGCCTGTCTGCTCAGAGGGCCCCACCTGGAATACCCAGGACACAAGGACTGAGGAGTTGGCTTCTGGTTTCTTTTGGTGGCTAGGGAGCGAATCCTGTGACACAGGGCTCCATAGTCAAATAGTGCCAGGAGAGAGCTGGTATCCCAGGAGTGCCGACACACCTTCAAGCACAGGCAAGACCACCACTTCTGTTCAAATTTACTGGATCAAGAGGGACCCCTAGCAGAGCCATCAGGACACAGGAACCAAGGGACAGCTGGGGACGAGATCCTTCTGGTTTCTGTCTGCACCCCAGAGCTGACTCAGTACCATAGCTCTCCAAACCCAAATTCCCCTCAGTGAGAACTGGTCTTCAAGGAGTATTGACACTTAGGCTTGGAGGAAGGTCAAGCCACAGTCAGAGAGAGTAAGACCAGCTACCACTAGAG
This sequence comes from Rhynchomys soricoides, assembly GCA_019843965.1. Taxonomy (NCBI): domain Eukaryota; kingdom Metazoa; phylum Chordata; class Mammalia; order Rodentia; family Muridae; genus Rhynchomys; species Rhynchomys soricoides. The sequence continues at coordinate 420,024 of JADRCH010000243.1, forward strand.
ATAACCAGATGGTGAAAGGCAAGGGCAAGAACATAAGGAACAGAAACCAAGGCTATTTCTCATCATCAGAACCCAACTCTCCCACCACATCCAGCCCTGGATACCCCAACACACCAGAAAAGCAAGACTCAGATTTAAAATCACATCTCATGATGATGATAGAAGATTTTAAAATGGAAATAATTAACTCCCTTAAAGAAATAGAAGAGAACACAGGTAAACAATTAGAAGCCCTTAAAGAGGAAACATAAAAATCCCTTAAAGAATTACAGGAAAACACAATCAAACAGATGAAGGAAATGAACAAAACCATCCAGGAACTAAAAATAGAAATAGAAACAATAAAGAAACCACAAAGGGAGGCAACCCTGGAGTTAGAAAACCTAGCAAAGAGATCAGGAATCAGATGCAAGCATCACCAACAGAATAAAAGAGATAGAAGAGAGAATCTCAGGTGCGGAAGATACCATAGAAAACATTGACACAACAGTCAAAGAAAACACAAAATGCTAAAAGCTCCTAACCCAAAATATCCAGGATATCCAGGATACAATAAGAACACAGAACCTGAGGATAATAGGAATAGAAGAGAGTGAAGATTCCCAACTTAAAGGACCAGCAAATAACTTCAACAAAATCATAGAAGAAAACTTCTCTAACCTAAAGAAAGAGATGAACATAGATATACAAGAAGTCTCCTGAACTCCAAATAGATTGGACCAGAAAAGAAATTCCTCCCATCACATTATAGTCAAAACACAAAATACACAAAATAAGGAAAGAATATTAAAAACGGTAAGGGAAAAAGGTCAAGTAACATACAAAGGCAGACCTGTCAGAATTACATCAGACTTCTCATCAGAGACTATGAAAGCTAGATCCTGGGCAGATCGCATACAGATCCTAAGAGAACACAAATGCCAGCCCAGGCTGCTATACCAAGTAAAACTCTCAATTATCATAGATGATGAAACCAAAATATTCTATGACAAAACGAAATTTGCACAGTATGTTTCCACAATCCCAGCCCTATAAAGAATAATAGAGAGAAAACGCCAATTCAAGGAGGGAAACTACACCCTAGAAAAAAACAAGAAAATAATCTTTCAACAAACTCAAAAGAAGATAGCCAGAAAACACAAAAATAACAGCAAAAATAACAGGAAGCAATAATAACTATTCCTTAATATCTCTTAACATCAATGGACTCAATTCCCCAATAAAAAGGCATAGATTGACAGACTGGATCCATAAACAGGACCCAGCATTTTGCTGCATTCAGGAAATGCACCTCCTTGTTAAAGACAAACACTACCTCAGAGTAAAGGGCTGGAAAACAATTTTCCAGGCAAATGGCCCCAAGAAACAGGCTGGAGTAGCCATTCTAATATCAGATAAAATGAACTTTCAACCAAAAGTCATCAAAAAAAGATAAGGAAGGACACTTCATACTCATCAAAGAAAAAATCTACCAAGAAGAACTCTCATTCTGAACATCTATGCCCTGAATGCTAGGGCACCGAAGTTCATAAAAGAAACTTTACTAAAGCTCAAAGCACACATTGCACCTCACACAATAATAGTGGGAGAATTCAACACCACACTATCATCAATGGACAGATCTTGGAAACACAAACTAAACAGAGACACAGTGAAACTAACAGATGATATGAACCAAATGGATTTAACAGATACCTATAGAACATTTCATCCTTAATCGAAAGAATATACCTTCTTCTCAGCACCTCATGGTACCTTCTCCAAAACTGATCATATAATTGGTCACAAAACAAACCTCAACATATTTAAGAAGATTGAAATAATCCCGTGCCTCCTACCAAATCACTATGGATTAAGGCTGGTCTTCAATGGCAACAACAACAACAGAAAGCCCACATACACATTGACACTGAACAATGCTCTACTCAATGATAACTTGGTCAAGGAAGAAATAAAGAAAGAAATTAAAGACTTCCTAGAATTTAATGAAAATGAAAGTACAACTTACCCAAACCTTTGGGACACAATGAAATCAGTGTTAAGAGGAAACCTCATAGCTCTGAGTGCCTCCAAAAAGAAACTGGAAAGAACATATAGTAGCAGCTTAACAGTACACCTGAAAGCTCTAGAACAAAAATAAGCTAATTACACCCAAGAGGAAAGCAGAAATAATCAAATTAAGGGCTGAAATTAACCAAGTAGAAACAAAAAGAACTATACAAAGAATCAACAAAACAAGGAGCTGGTTCTTTGAGAAAATCAACAAGATAGATTAATCCCTTAGCAAGACTAACCAGAGGGCACAAAGACAGTATCCAAATTAACAAAATTAGAAATGAATAGAGAGATACGACAACAGATTCTGAGGAAATTAAAAAAAAATCATCTGATCCTACTACAAAAGCCCAAACACAACAAAGTTGGAAAATCTGGATGAAATGGACAAGTTTCTAGACAGATACCAAATACTAAAGTTAAGTTAGGATCGGATAAACCATCTAAACAGTCCCATAACCCCTCAAGAAATAGAAGCAGTCATTAAAAGTCTCCCAACCAAAAAAAGCCCAGGACCAGATGGGTTCAGTACAGAATTCTATCAGACCTTCAAAGAAGACCTAATACCAACACTCTTCAATCTATTCCACAAAATAGAAACAGAAGGAACACTACCCAATTCATTCTATGAGGCCCCTGTTACACTGATACTAAAACCTCACAAAGACCCAAAAATAAAAGAAAACTTCAGACTAGTCTCCCTTATGAATATTGATGCAAAAATACTCAATAAAATTCTCACAAACCGAATCCAGGAACCCATCAAAAGGATCATGCACCATGATCAAGTAGGCTTCATTCCAGGGATGCAGGGATGGTTTAATACCCAGAAATCCATCAATGTAATGCACTACATAAACAACCTCAAAAAATAAATAAGTAAAAAAACACATGGTCATCTCATTAGATGCTGAAAAGGCATTTAACAAAATTCAACATCCCTTCATGATAAAAGTCTTGGAAAGATCAGGAATTCAAGGACCATACCTAAACATAGTAAAAGAAATATATAGGAAACCAGTGGCCAACATCAAGCTAAATGGAGAGAAACTTGAAGCAATCCCACTAAAATCGGGGACTAGACAAGACTGCCCTCTCTCTCCCTATCTATTCAATATAGTACTTAAAGTTTTAGCTAGAGGAATTAGTCAACAAAAGGAGGTCAAAGGGATGCAAATTGGAAAGTAGGAAATCAAAATATCACTATTTGCAAATGTTATGATAGTATACTTAAGTGACTGGAAAAACTCCACCAGAGATCTGCTACAGCTGATAAACACCTTCAGCAAAGCGGCCGGATACAAAATTAACTCTAGCAAATCAGTAGCCTTCCTATACCTGAAGGATAAACAGGCTGAGAAAGAAATTAGGGAAATGACACCCTTCACAATTGTCCCAAACAATATAAAGTATCTTGATGTGACTCTAACTAAACAAATGAAAGATCTGTATGACAAGAACTTCAAGTCTCTGAAGAAAGAAATCGAAGAAGACCTCAGAAGATGCAATGATCTCCCATGCTCATGGTTTGGCAGGATTAATATAGTTAAAATGGCCATCGTGCTGAAAGCAATATACAGATTCAATGCAATCCCCTTCAAAATTCCAACTCAATTCTTCATAGACTTAGAAAGAGCAATTTTCAAATTCATATGGAATAACAAAAAACCCAGGATAGCAAAAACTATTCTCAACAATAAAAAAGGACTTCTGGGGTAATCAGCCTCCCTGATCTCAAGCTGTACTACAAAGCAGTCGTGATAAAAACTGCATGGTATTGGTACAGTGACAGGCAGGTAGATCAATGGAAAAGAATCGAAGACCCAGAAATGAACCCACACACTTATGGTCACTTGATCTTTGATAAAGGAGCTAAAACCATCCAGTGGAAAAAGACTGCATTTTCAATAAATGGTGCTGGTTCAAGTGGCAGTCAACATGTCGAAGAATGCAAATTGATCCATTCCTATCTCCCTGTACACAGCTCAAGTCCAAGGGGATCAAGAACCTCCACATAAAACCAGATACACTGAATCTAATAGAAGATAAAGTGGGGAGAATTCTCAAACACATGGGCACAGGGGAAAAGTTCCTGAACAGAACACCAATGGCTTATGCTCTAAGATCAAGAACCAACAAATGGGATCTCATGAAATTACAAAGCTTCTGAAGGCAAAGGACACTGTAAATAGGACAAAATGGCAACCAACAGATTGGGAAAAGATCTTTACCAATCCTACGTCCAATAGAGGGCTAATATCCAATATATACAAAGAACTCAAGAAGTTAGACTTCAGAGATCCAAATAACCCTATCGAAAAATGGGAAGGAGAGCTAAACAGAGAATTATCAATTATTATGAAGGGATGTTGAATTTTGTCAAATGCTTTTTCAGCATCTATTGAAATGATTATGTAGTATTTTTCCCCCTTGAGTTTGTTTATGTAGTGGTTACATTGATGGATATCCGGATATTGATCCATCCCAACCTGGAAACAACCCAAATGTCTCTCAACACAGGAGTGGATACAGAAAATGTGGTACATTTACACAATGGAATACTACTCAGCTATTAAAAGCAATGACTTCATGAAATTCGAAGGCAAATGGATTGAACTTGAAAATATCATCCTGAGTGAGGTAATGCAGTCACAAAAGAATGAACACGATATGTACTCACTGATAAGTGGTTATTAGCCCAAAAGTTCAGAATACCCAAGATTCATTTCACAGTAACCATTGGGCTGAGCATGAGGTCCCAGATGGAGGAGTTGGAGAAGGGACTGGAGGAGCTGAGGGAGTTTGCAGCCCCATGGAGAGAGCAACAGTGTCAACTGGCCTGAGTCCCTGATGCTTCCAGAGACTGGACCACCAACCAAAAAATATACATGACCCATGGTGCTGGCCACATATGTGGCAGAGGAGGGTCTTGTTAGCCATCAGGGAGAGGAGAGGCCCTTGTGTCTGAGGGTGTTAGATGCTCCAGTATAGGAGAATGCCAAGGAAGGAAAATGAGAGTGGGTCGGTGGGTGGGTGGGGAATACCCTCATAGAGGCAGGGGGAGGGGGGGTGGATAGGAGGTTCCAAAGGGGAGGTTTGGAAAGGGGGAAACATTTGAAATGTAAATAAAGTATCAAAAAATAAATAAATAAATAAGTAAAAAAATAAGTAAATAAGTAAAATAAAAGAATTTGACAATTCTTCAGAATTGTTATTCAATGGTTTACTGGAACTTATGTTTAGTTACTGTATTATTTTGATTTGCTGTGTGTGTGTGTGTGTGTGTATGTGTGTGTGTGTTGTGTGCAAGCACTCATGTGTGCATGTGCATGGAGGCACAGGCGCTGCGTGTGCCTGTGTGTATCTGTTTGTATATTTGTGGCCACACATGTGTGTAGAAGACAGAGGTTTTCCTCAGATACTTTCCCGAGCTGTTTCCACCTTATATACTGAAGTGGAGTCTTTAACCTTGAATTTGCCAATTCAGTCAGTCTACTAGCCTCTTTGTGGAGAGTTTTGTCTTTGCATCAGGAGCACAGGAATTATAGTCGGGAAGCCACATCCACCTAGCATTTACTTGCATTTGGTGACCAGGACTTGGGTTCTCCTGTTTCATCAGCAAGAGCTAAAGCCACTGTGCTATCTCCCCAGTTAAGTATTTGCATTCTTTCTTTCTTAGTTATAGCTAAGTCCTTAAGAGTTATCAACTCAGAAATATCCTAAACGTTGATCTTGTATGGAGTTATCTATGTTTTGAGATATCTGAAAATGACATTAATAAGTAGAGATCATTTAAGAAATCCCTGACTCTGTACTGGAGATTAGTAAACAAAATTTGCTGCACTAGTAATGCTTGAAGAAGTGAGTTAACAACTGTTGAAGTGTTGACCCAAGTCGAATGATCTGAGCCATTCCCCAAAACACTAACCCCATTGCACTAGGCCTGGAGTTGCTGCAATGGTGACGAGGCAGTTGATGCCTGTTTCACTTTAATATGCTGCCTTCTGCCCTATAGTAATCCATTGCCTGTGGTTTGCCTGGCACCATTGCTGTTGTCAGATATCATCCTGCTTTGGAAACTTAGCTTCAACCCTCAGGACAGAGATGATGCTCTTTCTGGTCTTCCTGTCTCACATTGCCAAGACTGGCATTACTTATTTACAGATGTGCTCCCCATGTGTGGATTGAAAACTCCTTGAGGACAGCACCAGTGCATTATTCATGAGCCTCACCTGGAACAGAACAGGCCCTCCAATATATGCCCATTGGGCAAAACTGCTCAATGCTTAGAAAACAAAAGCAGTTTCTCTCCTCTCTGTCTCTGTCTCTCTCTTCCTCTCTATCTCCCTCCCTCCTACAAAATTGAAGATCTATTTGTAATCTCTTACCTTGTAAGCTAGTTCCAATACATATATTGTGTGATACAAATATATATGACCTGAAACCCTGAACACCTAGAAGCATAATGATCACCTTCTTCTTTTAGGAGGTAATTTGCCCAATTTTGGTTCAGAATGTTTCTGCTAAGATGTGTCACTTCTGGAAACAGGAATGAGAACGTTTTCAACATTTCAACTCCAGTTTCCTGGTATTGGTTTGTTTGTGTCCTACTGGCCCATGCTTCTCTTCTGTTTCCCCTCTGCATGAGCTGATAAAAGAGTCCTGCCATTGGCAAGAACTTCCAATCCTACACTGGAACCATCTGCCCGACCCATCCCACCCCATGCCAGTCATTTCCTTCCTTAGTCTAGCCATTTTTGTCAGAATGCAGAGCATCCTTCGGGTATTGCAGAGAGCCCTAAGGTTTGAGACATAAACATTTTCTTAACCCCTTCCCTGTATGTGAGTGTGGCTATCAGTCTCAAGACCCTAACCATGCTCTGAGCAGGACTCTGTTCTCAGGTCTACACAACAGTTCTCCCCAGCTTACTGTGAATTTCAGGGCAAAAGTCCCACCAAGCACACATATTATTTCCCATTTTTTTCTTGTCATTTTATTCGTTTCTGTTTCTGGTGAGCAGGCTTAGAAGGTTTAGTTCAAAGCAATGAAACAGACTGTAAGGAGCCCTGTCTGCCACACAGGGTCACACAGTTGGACATGTACATATGACTTTCGTCGTGGGGTCACATGCCACACATTCTAATTTGCAACGGCAAGTATTCCACAATCATCTTTATTTCCACATGGCTTTCATAACATATGTAATATTTTTTGTTCTTGGATTTATTAGCTTCATAAAACAAACTAGATTGAGTTAAAACTTCTAACATTGAGGTATCTTATATTAAAATAAATAAGCAGATTATCATTCTTTTCCAATTCTTTTAGTTTCATGGAAACATTTTGAATAATTTAATGCTTTAAGTATGTTTTACCTGAAGTTTCTAAAATAAGACTTTTCCTTGATACGCAGTTGGTTGAATTTGATTCAAATAGCTTCTGCATTAGCTGAGTACATATTTTATGCTGGGCTTTATCTTATTAAAGATATTTTATTGGTATTTTATTGATTTACTAAGTGGAAACTGAAGTCTTTGTGGTGTGGTCATCAAACAATTCTGTGAATGCTTCTCCACATTTATCTCCAAAATGTCTTTTTTTCTTATTCATTCAATTTTCTGAGTCCACAATGCTATTCTCAAAAATACGGACAAATTTCTAGGCATAATGATGTCTGTGGCTTGAATTAAGTTTTCATAAAGCTAGACTCCAGAGGACCTGAAAGTTAAAAAAAAAAAATAGCAAGATATTCTGTATTTGGCACCTCCATACTGAGGATGCACAAGCATGTCTTGTTTTGAATCAGAAGAGAGCTGAGCTGGCTGTGAAGTCTGATCAAGTCGTGATACACTGGAATTGCTCGGAGTTTTCTGAATAGAAATTGTCTAACCAGCAGCAGAGAGCAGTATGGAGCCATTTTTAAATCAGGGAAGAGAGAGCAAAGGAGCCCAGAAAGGGCTGGGGGAGGGGAAAGAAAAACTCTAAACACTGGCCAAGGCCTTGATTACATATTCTCTTTATCTATGCTTCTTTTTTCCTATAGAGATAACAGGACCACGCTTTGGATAAAAATCCACATATCTTTTCTTTCTGTTCTTCTTGCTTAGTTTTTATTCATCTCTTCCTTTGATTCTTTTTGCTTAATTTTTATTTAGTATATTTTTAAGTGTGTGTGTATGTGTCTGTCTGTCTGTCTGTGTACATATCCATACCCACACTCCTGTTTTTTCTTTAAACCAGTTCACAGTCATGTCTCAAGCATTGGATACAAAGCTAAGTTGCCTTCCCAACGCTTCAGTCCCATGCAGGCTATGTTAATCTACATTTCCTGTGCAGCCTAGATACCCACAGTGTTCACGTTCTTAGACAAGCTTACAGAGAGAGTGTATCTATACCCTGATTTTCTCTAATGCCTTCTCTTCAATTCCTTTTGGTAACTATCTGAGTTAGACGATGTTATTATATTGTTGATCTCAGTTTGGTTGGATTTCTATCCAATTTAAATCAGGATCAAAAGCAGTGTCTGAAGAGTAAGCAGAGTGTGTGAACACAGAATGTGCCCTCTCTGGCCCTGTCATATTGTCTTCGGATGAGTGTACTTTCATTTAATTAAACATTCTTTTTTCTATATAAACAGAAACCTTTGTTTATGCCAGTGCCCAGCCTGCAAATAACACAATCTGCCCCTCATGTTCCCACACCATCGGTACGAAATGCCAGGCTTTGAGTCACACTAGCCTTGGGCGTCCAATAGAGGTGATCTTTTGCAAAAGCTGTGGCTTTGCTTTTCACTCTGTCCAGATGATTGTATCTGGGGCGTGCAAACCAAGAAGGTTAGTGTCAAAGAAAGAGGAGGCTCTGAGACAACAGAAGGAATGTTTTCCATAACAGAGCTCTCCTGTCTGCATTGCCTATGTCTATTACACTTTTGATTGCTGGGCATATTTGTCAAGGCTTGGGATTAGGAGACTTGGGAGGTTTTTCTGTTTTCACTATGGATTCTTAAATAATAGCCCGGATTTCTCAGAGATGAGAGTGAATTAAAAGGTTACCGTACTCCTTAAGGCCACCTATCTGACCATGTGAGCTCTGGACATCTCTTCCCAAGAAGTGAAATTTTTAGGACAAAACCAGATCATCACCTAAGGCAGAGCAACCCAGATGTTAAAGAAAGATGCCACAGCATTTCTTATCAAGAAGGTTAAACTCACAGGATTATAAGAAAACACTCATTTTAACCCGGTTAACCTGTAAAGATTACATTCTGCTTCATTTATCTTCTCTCTTACCCTATGCTAAACCATCCCCTGCTCCGATGAAAGAATCATGTCTCCATTCATTTCCTATCTTGCTGAATTGCCTTCACATTCCCTATCATCTGCGCATAATCCTATTCTGCCCATTATTGTCTTAATACTAAGAACAGCACAGGATAATAGATAGGCACTGTAATAACAGTGTGGCCTGGAGGAGCCCCTCCAGGGAAATATCTTTGATGCTGGTGGAATATTAATGCATCCTTGGTCCATGAGCCTCCTCTTTCACTTCATCTTCTGTTTTCTAAACTACATAATGACTTTCATATCCATGACAAAAGCACTGGAACAGAAAGGACCTCACTGATGAGCAGGAGGGCTGTGTGATATTAAGGAGCCCCATTCTTACCTCTTTGTACAGGTTTTGACCACCATCTGAGATTGTATGCAGGTAACTTCCGATGTGAATAGATAACAGCAAAAATAGAAATAGATAAAAAAAAGGCGTAATCATATTGTATTAATGCAAATGCCTATGAAAGGCACTGCATGAAAATAAATTAAAATATAATTCTTCAATAATGCACATGTCCATAGGATGATTTTAGACAGATTGAAAACAAACACGTTGGTATCACTTAGACAAGGGAGTGGGTTGTTTTCAAGAAGCTTAATCAGCAGCAGATTATGAATGAGACAGTAAATCAAAGGCACCTACATCATACTTTGTGGATTGGGTTATAGTTGCAATTTGTTGTACATAATTTTTCAATAAAAGGGAAAGAATTGATTTTATTCTAAGCATAAATACTTTAGCCTAGGAGAATTCAGTAGCAAAAAGGAAAGGGGAGAGTGACTGAGTGGCACCTGGCCTTATCAGTTGGTTGTTTGAGATGAAGTAGGAAACCTTTAAAACCTACAAGAAATACAGCCTTTCAAACTCCCATATTCCTTCCCTCTTCCTATTTTATTTATCTTTTTCTCTTTTGTGTGTGCAAGTGACCATTGTATTAGCTGCAAAAATGTTTACTGTAAGCTGACATGCTTATGAAAAGATGTGTATCTGGAGTGTCTCGAAAAGGCAAAATAGAAAATGCCCCAGACATTTCCCTTAGCTTGAAAGCATGCACCACAAGGCATATATATATATATATATATATATATATATATACACACACACACACACACATACATACATACATACATACATACAAAAACCAAAATGAAATCAAGAAAGTTGTTGTGGAGACTATTTTTTATTTTGTAGATGATTCTCCATTAATTTAAATGGCATAGCAAACACTGATATCTAAAATTCTGTCTATTGAAAATACTCTTCTTAATAATTTTGTAAAAGGCCACTGAGAAGGGTTATGAGGGCTTTACCTTTTTCTGTTGGTCTTGGTTTGGGTTCTTTTTCTCGAGTAAGGCAGGATTTGTTAAGTACTATTCTGTCCCAGGCACAATGTTGGGGAGCTGATTATAAAGAGGATTAATATAGATAAGTTTTCCCAGACCTGAAACAGCTCATGATCAGTAAGATAATGGACAAAATTTGTATTTATTTATTAGATAAAGAAATATATTCTATGTGTTGGAGGGATGGCTAAGAGGCTAAGAGAGCTTAATGTTCTTCCAGAGGACCTGAGTTAGGTCCCCAGCACCTAGGTCAGATGGCTCACAGCTACTTGTAATCTAGTTCCAGGAGGAACCCACTTCTGGCCTCTGAGAGTGTCTGAACTCAGGTACAAATATATACACATACACATATTCTCTCTCTCTCTGTTTCTGTCTCTGTCTCTCTGTCTCTGTCTGTCTCTCTGTCTCTCTCTCTCAGGAAAGAACTATATTATGTACAGAAACTGTGCTAGATACAGTGAAAAACAAAGTTACGTGAGATGAGGCACTCATTCCAAAAATGTCCCCAGCTAGTAAAACAGGTGCCTGCATAGACCTGTAGTCAAAATGTGGCTTTGTTATAGGAGGACCAGGTAAGTTAAGTTCAAGAACTAGTTATAAGCAAGTGTTCATGGGATTGATGGCATTACACAGAGCTACAGAATCAAAGCCAATGGTGAAATTGGTGGGATGGAGGAAGGACGTGTAAGTGAAGAAAGCAACACACAAAAGAATTGAAAGTCAGGTTTCTGAAGTTGACATAAGTGAATAAGGAAGGAACAGGTAGTGGGGAATTAGATGTCTCTATGTCAGATGATAGCCCACAAAAGTGCTGGTTTCTTCCAGTTAGCAAAGGGGAAATGGCTGAAGGATGCTATCTGCTTGGATGTAGTTAGCAAATGGTTAGTTGAGAAGTTCCTTGAAGCTCCCAGAGAATAACTAAACTTAGTTAGTATAGCCAATTAGGACTATCTGAATAAAACAACAAAGACAAAAAGCTCAAGTACAAAGATATATTGGAAAAGTCCAAGCAATGATATAGCACTGCAACAATGAAATAGCGTACTTCATTCTTTATTTTCTTTCTTTGTGTATGTGTGTGTGTGTGTGTGTGTGTGTGTGTGTGTGTGTGTAGGACACATCTATATGTGTATGTGTATGCTTATGTGTTGAAGATGCACATGTGTGGTAACATGTGTATGTATGTGTAAAAGTCAGAGGTCAATCTTGGCTATTGGTCTTCTGCAGTACAGATGGTGTTTTTATTTGCCTCTTTATTTATCTGCATTTTGTTTTGAGACAGAGTACCTCACTGGGAACCAGGAGAATTATCTCGTTGTACAGACTATCAGGAATCCACCAATCTCCAACTCTGTAGCCTTGGGATTATAAATGAGTGTCCCCACACCTGGCATTTTTTTATATGGGTCTGGGACTTGCACTCAGGTCCTGTGTGTGCAAGGCAAGCACTTTATAAACTAAGTCATGGTCCCATCCCTCTCCTTGTGTTATGATGAAACACTAGTGAATGATTTAAAACTCAGTCAGGATTTTATGGCAAGATTATCAAAGAATCATTTCTGTGAGGTCATGCTGTTATTCAGGAACATAGATTTGGAGACCATCATGTTAAGCTAGAGAAGCCAGGTCCAGAAATATACAGATCACATGTTTTCTCTTATAGATGGAAAATAAAACATACAATGAAATAAAAGTACAAAGAGGCTCTCTAGGAAGTGGAAGGGGACAGAAGGAGGGGGAGAGAAGAAATCTAAGGTAGTAGGATTTGGACATGATCAACTCATGTTGATGCATGCATGAAATTGCCACAATGAAACAAAATATTCTGGACAATTAACATACAGTGACAGAATGCAAACTTTAAAACAATAAATAGTTCTAGAACTTCTGTGTCAGCAGTTCTGGCAAGTGTGAAAATCAGGATTGGAGTGGAGGGCACTGGAGTCCACTGAGAGCACACTAGTGTATTTTTCTCATCTGTAGCCTGTAAATCTCTTGGCAAAGGGGAGAGCCTTTCCTTGTTCCTTATCCCAGGAGTGCTGGTTCTTAGAAAAGCTGTGTCTTAATTCAATTTACAGGGCTTCATCACAAAGCTGGTTTGGAAGCCATGAAAAGGATTCTATCTGGAGAGAGTTGACCAGAGTTAATGTGAAATTCTCAGCTCCATGGAGAAAATTAGCACCTCTGCTAACCCATCGCATCACCCTCTGACCATCGGAACTTCATGGAAAAGTTATGTGTCAATCCTTGTGTGATACAGAGAGCAACACTGAAGAGGTTAATGATGAGCTGGGACAGGGCAGATTCTTCAAAATCAGCGGTAAGGAACAAAAATGCTTTAACATGCAACGTCATGTTACTCAACTCTGGAAGCCTGACCTTTTCAAAGGCATTGGGGACAATATTATTGTGTCGACGTGATATTTTTCCCTTCAGAAATCCTGCCTTATGGCTAGACAGTTATAACTTATAATGTGAGTGGTAGTGGAACTAAATGCTTGAGACTGTGGTGCTTTTGACTTGGTTTAATGGCAAAGTGTCCAAAGAAAAATTTTTTTGGTGCTTTCATTTGGGGATAGCTTCTGACTCTCATTTCTCCAGTGTCTGAGTGATCATGCTTGGGTGCTTTTTTTCAGGTGGAAAGTCACAGAACTCATTTTGCTTTTTTCTTTCAACCTAAATCTAGAGAAGTAAAATATAGCCCAGATTTTCCCAGGATGCTTGGGCATAGTTCAGCTCTACTCTATCCACCATCCATCTACCCACTCATCCATCCACCCATCCATCCATCCATCCATCCATCCATCCATTTATCCATGGATTGATTCATCCCTCCATCTATGTATCTTTTCATTTATGTATCTATGTCTATCTGTCTATCTATCTATCTATCTACCTATCTATCTATCTATCTATCTATCGTCTATCATCTATCTCTCTGTCTTCCTATTTCTGTCTGTTTCTCTGTGTCTCTGTCTTTGTCTCTTTCTTTCTCTTATTGTAGAAAGCCTCTTCTCCCACAGAACAGAAGACTTTGAGCAAAGTGAAGTAGACACTGTTTGGTGTTCATGTGTCTATTCTCACAAAGACCCTATAAAGCAGATATTATTATCATTATCTCTGTTTGGACAGGAGGAATCAGAGTAAAGCAGGTGGAGTCACTTGTTCAATTTGCACACTGGGGTGTCTGAGTTTTCATGATCAGATGGTCATGAGACAATGCTGACTTTTAAAGTGAGGCAATATATTCACATCAGGATCCCATTCAAAAGACACAGTCTACAGTGTAAACATAGTGGATTAGAGTGCATGCAGAAGAAAACAACAGAGGTCCCCAATCATGTCATTTGAATTCACATCATTTAGTGAATGATGCTTCAGAGAATTTTTTTCTGGGAAGACACAATGGGTGCACACATACACCTACTCAGTCAAGAAAGAGAACTAGAGACATTGAAGTTCAACTTAGAGAACTACTGTACTTATATTACCAATTGGTGTTATGAGTCAGGGGATGCTTACAGGAGCAGAAGTCTACCCCATCATGGGTGACAATGCAGAAGCTGCAATCCTGGAGCTCTCTGCACAATAGGCAGGTGATCAGTAGGAATGTCTTCTAGGAGGCCTATCTGACATGAGTCACCTCCACCAACTGCTGTTTATACAAGCCCATACACCCTACAAACCTAGGACATGGCTTGGAGAGCTTGATAATCTTGCAAATTTCTGCCCTCCCAAGTCCTGGGGAACACTGAATTGTGTTCCCCTGAGTCTACTGAGTGTCCCTCTCACCGCTGGAAGCAATGTTACAAATAGGAAGAAACTGCTAGACTGTAATGACTGAAAGGAGCCAATAAGATTTTTCTAGAGAGTGATTTGTACCTTTGTTTTCAAATATATGAAGGATTTAGAAGGAGGCACAGCATAAGAGGTAGGACTAGGCCTATATGCAAGAAAGTTCTATAGAAGATGCTTAGAATAAGGGATTTGCAAACCATGGAAGGTCTCTTAAATGAGCTCATGCAAGAGATGGCAAATTCTATTTTCAAATAGTAGTTATAGAACCCACACCAGATTTAAGGGGCTCCTCTAGGAAACAGCTATGAGGGATTAGAGAATGCAAATCTCATGCCTTCAGGGAATGCTGATTTCAGTAAAATGGGTTAAGTAATATAATTCACTATGTAGGTACACTGCAGTGTAACTATGAAAATATGCTTAAAGATGCTTCCTTGAGAGAAATACGTTGAAGAGAAGTCAAGAAACAGAGGTGAGAGTGACTCAGATGATGTGCTAATTTATGTAGAGTTTAATAAAACTTTATTGACCCAATGATGTTTGTTGAAATCTCTCAGAAGAGGAGGAATAGTGTCCTATATGAGGATACTGGAAAAGAGGACTTCAAGCTAAGACATGAAGACATCCAAATGTCTTCATGTCTGTGTATTCCATAGGTCTCAGGTGGCTTGTAGCAAATTAGAGTTAACAAGAGAGAAAGTTTTAGGAGATAAGGTTAGAAGAGATTGACTTAGGACCTGATAGAGTGTGGAAAGCCTTCTATGCAAGGTTTAAAGTGACCTGTTGAGAAGAGAAAGAACTTGAGAAGAAGAAGGATTTGAATTAACTTAACTTTTACAATGACTCAATCTGAGTCTGGGAAGACAGTTCAGTCCATAAAATGCTTGCCATATAAACCTGAGGACCTTACTTTGATTCCCAGATGCCCTGGCCTTGAAAGCTTTATGAACTAAAAGTTTCAGGGTGGCTGAGAAACTCCCTATAGGAAGGCTGACAGGCTGATAACATCTGCAGGCTGTTAGGAGCTAGGAAGCTCCAGACAAGAAGGTCAGCACACTAACTTCCATTGGTATTTACAGCTTTGGGGCTGAGGGTAGCAGATCTGCAGATGGAATCTTTCACCTACAAGCTTCCTTTTTCTGTCCTATAAAACTTGCGAGTCCCTGGGCCTCAATACATCGACTCTACTCCCTCTGGGACATTGCTGTCTTTCCTTGTTTGAATAAAAGGCAGTCTCCTTCTGTTTTACTTTTACTTTCCTGACCAACAGAAACACTAAGGGTCACTCGTCCAAGGTAGGGAACTGCAGTGACAATTTTGGAGTTTGGTCTCTTTAAGAAAACACAGAAATATTATGGGAATGTTTTCATTTTAATTCCAGATGTGAGATATAAGGGGCTGTCTCAGATTGTCCATAGCAGCTGACTATGATTTGCCTCATGCTCCAGCAGGGGGATGATTTTTCCAAGGGCAGATAGTTTATGTGTTTTGTTTGACATTTGGAATTCTAGGGACTTTTCAGGAGATATATAAATGCTAGCACCCCAAAAGGCAGTGTGGGTTGTGGTTTGTTGGTTGTTGGTTGGTTGCTGTTAGTTGTTATTGGTCATGGTACTTGTGCACAAAGAAGAAAGAAGAAATTAGATATTCTGAAGATGAAGATCAACCTTGCCCCAAGGAACTCAATGCCCCTAATCAGCAGGAAGTAGTTAGTCTAAAGAGAATGTCACACCCTTTCCCTTCCATCACTTTTTCTCTTCTACATAGTGTTAGGGGGTTGCAAGATTGGATAAAGATGGAAGAAACAATTGTCAAAATAGCCAAAGTCAGGCTACAAGGAATCACTTTATAATCCCAATGTTGAAAAGGCAGAGTCAGCCAGATCCATGGAGCTTGCTGGTCTGCCAGCCCATCTTAGTGAGCCTCAGGCTGGTAAGAGACACTGTCTCACAAAACAAGGTATACAATAACTCAGGAAGAATGGTACATACAAATGCCTGTGTGCACACACACAGACACTCATATACACATAAACACTCTACATACATATGCACTCACACACACACACACACACCCTTACATGCACATGTGCATCACAACATGCCCACACACATGTATGGGTGCTTACACACAGAGATACTTACACATACATGTACACACATTCATACACAACTTTGTTTTTTGTATAGATATCATGTAAAGGTAAACAATTTTGGATATTATTGAAGTACTAAAAGTGTGGCTCTATACCATAATTTCTTTGACATGTTATCAAAGGTATTCACCGTCTCCTGCAAATTAGACTACTTCTTCTCTAAGGTCTTTTTCTACTTTAAGATTTGTGATTTTTATATTTCAAATTCTTTCCTCATCCTGAAAGGGCCATGAATAAAATTTGCACTTATGTTAAAAAAAATAAATGTAGGTCTTGAGAGGTAGCCCAACTACCTAGCATTCATGACCCTTGGGTTCAGCCTTTAACGCCTCACAAACTGTGTGTGTGTGGTGGTCCACACCTGTAACACCAGCACAGGGGAAGAAGTGGCAGAAGAATCTGAAGTTCATGGTGACAACTTGGGATACATGAAACACTGTCTCACCCAATCAAAAATCAATTCACAGATAAATAATTTAATAGGATCTAGAGAGATAGCTTCATTAAGAGCACATACTGCTCCTTCAGAAGACCTGAGTTCACTTATCAGTGCTCAAATCAAGTAGCTCAGGAAAACCTTTAACTATATAGCTCCAGCAGTTCTTACGCCCTCTTCTGGTCTCTACAGCACACACACTCATGTGTATATACCTACACACAGATAAACTCTCATGACTAAAGATAAAAAATACATTAAAAAAAGAAATATAGCATCGGATAGGATAAACAAAAGTAATTCTGTTATGATAAATTTTGTTTAAGGCATACTGTAATCTAGTATAAATGTAAATGATTTTTAAAGACTTGAAATTTTTTTTTACCTGCATGTAATTCAATGGCAGACAAGTCCATGGAATTGCATAAAAATACTGCATATCTTTATGTATCATGAGATTTACCCTTACTCTATTTGTTATAAAGGAGTCAAACTGCCTTGAGACTCTGTGTATCTTTAAATACATTTTAACTCAACTGAAAATACTTTCAGAATTATTAGTGAAGAACTAAAACAATTATATAAACTCTGATTTGTTCAGCTCTTTTGTAACAAAAATGCTTACATAATTTAAATTTATTCTTTGAAAATTGTATTTATGTATACAACATATCTTGATTACATCATTCTATATCTCCCTTCCACCAACTCACCCTGAACCATCCACAAATAGTCTCCCCCCTAATTTCCTGTCTTATTTGATTTTTTATAATCCACTGATTTCAATTAATGGTGTCTGTGTGCACAGGATTGTAGGGTCATCCACTGGACAATGGGGAACATGTAGTGACACTTGGCTACTTCCCTAAAAAAAACTTTCTCTTTCCACAAGCAGCTATTAACTGTTAATTGAACCTCAGTTAAGGGTGAGATCTTGAGAAGTCTTCTCTTATTCATGCTGGAATTCTTAGTTGGCTTGGTCTTATTCAATTCTTGTGGATGTAACCTCTGCTGCTATGAATTGTATGTCCTAAATTCCTCATTTACTAACTTCTGTGATAGGATATATAATTATCTATTTCTAATTATAAGTATTCAGTATATATAAAGATATGACCTGGTCCTGGAAACTTTACTAGTATATGGAGTTTCAAGCTTTCAATTATTTTCATGAGTTTTAAACCTTTGGAATAATATTGCAAGTCAGGTACAACAGCTAACTATCAACAGTTCCTTTTTATTTATATTTATTTATTTATTTATTTATTTATTGTTTTTTTTTGAGGCAGGGTTTCTCTGTATAGCCTTGGCTGTCCTGGAACTCACTCTGTAGACCAGGCTGGCCTCAAACTCAGAAATCCACCTGCCTCTGCCTCCCAAGTGCTGGGATTAAAAGCGTGCACCACCACTGCCCAGCAACAGTTCCTTTTTTAAAATGGTTATGGATCTTTATTATTATATGATGTATACACCCTTACCACATTCTTCTTTATATTATCATTGTGTGAATTTACAAAGAACAAAACCTGTATCTAGGCATTTGTTTTGTAGCCTTGCTAGAGCTAGAAGTTTGCTTGTGATCCCATGCTCCTTCACACGTCTTCCTGGTTAAGATGCCTGGAATGAGTAATACATAAGGAAGAAGAAATTCCCATATTCTTGGGAAAGGGTAAGTCAATAAATCTTTGGGGAAATCTGCTAAGCCAGAGAGTTTATTGTAAAGGCTGAATTCTTTTTCCCAATAGCGACAGAAGTTGGGTATAAGCCAATGGAAAGCTTAATTCATTGTTGCATTTTTATAATATAGATGAAGCACAGAATGATGTGACAAGTTCATTCTACAAAAACTTGCACATAGGCCAGGGAAGAGAATTCTGAGCACATAAAAGCTGTAGATGTGACTTTAACAGAGTGGGCATGACATATGCAAAGGCTGGCAATTCTTTGGAGGTCTGTTCATGGAGAACAAATAAATATCGAGACTTCCCTTATGTACTGGCTTTCTTAAGACAGGGGCAAACAAGCATATGGTTCTGCCCAGTGAAGACTGACCTACCCTAAACCCAGGTAGCACGAATCCATGACTTGACAATAAATGAAACCACCCATTCATCACACACATTTTTCGGTGATTTGATGGCAAAACAATACTACTTATACAGATATAAGGGTTGATATTCAGCACCAGCTTGAATTGATTAGAATCATAGAGACAACATGACTCTAGGTTCATCTATTTGCAGTTACAGAAAGGTTTACCTAAGGATGGGAGGCCCAGCAGTTATGTGGATGGTGCCACTCAGTGAACTGTACCATTTCATGGGCATCCATATCCACATCTCTTTGCTTCATAAGTGAAGATGTAGAGTGATCAGGCAAATCACAAACTGCTGCTGAGTCTTCTCTACTCTGATGGACTGTATCCCCTCTGACCTCGAGCCACAATAAATCCTTCTATTCTTAAGTTGCTTTTGTCAGTCATTGTGTTACAGCAAGGGGGTGGTATAACTACTGTGTACTATGCAAAATGTGGCAAGCGAAACATTTCAAAATGCCGTTCTACCATTAAGTATATAAAGCTATAGTATACGTTTTGTAGAGTCATAACATTATTTTCTTTACTTTAAAACTGAAAGCAACCTCTGTAGACAGCAGCAACATAACCAGATATGACTTGGCTGCAGCAAATTGAATGGGAGCCATTGCCTTTTCCTTCTCCAGGGAATTCACAGATCTCTTTCTGTATTCACATAAACTTTTCAGTACATGAAAAATTTAACTTCCCTGTTCTTATATCTGAACTTCTCGGATACAGCAGGCAGCCCGCACTTCCTTAACCTGTACCACTCCCGTCCCCAATACCAGACTTTTATAATATTCAGATAAAGGATTCATTTTATTGGGTTCAAGATAAAAGCTATTGTGAAGTATACTTTTTGTTTGTTTGTTTGTTTCCCTTCTAAATAAATACATAATTTTGCTGGTTTTCAAAGATGGTTTTCGATCATCCCAACTAAGCAGGAACATGGTTTTGAAAAGTTCACCACCTTTCCCTGGCTGTCTTAAAATGACTTTCTGCTATTTCTGTAGGTAGATCACACCTTAATTCATTTTACTTTTAGATGCATAAAAATTATGCATGAACAAATCCTTTAGGTCTTAGATAATGTAATGTAACAACTGGAAGGAAGTGCATTCTAAAGTGATAATGAAAAGGTTTTCTCTCTAGTCAAGGTCTTCCAAGATCCACATGCTGCTAGGAAGCAGCCCTGGATGGGAGAATATTCAAGTAAGCCAATGGTCTTTTTGGGGCCTCAACTATTTTCTTAGTGAGTACAGTCCATTGAGCAGTGCTTTTAAAATATCTAGTCTATCACCAATCTTGCGCTAGATAAAGGAAAATACATTTGGGCCACTTAAAACCCAGCTGGGAAGTGTACTGAATAATTCAAAGAGGTATGTAGCCAAACACTTGGTGAGTGACATGGGAATCATGGATTTTCCTTGAGCTTAGTGATTTTGCATTCCTCTCTACCCTCAGGAGGAGGCAAGAATGTAAAGCAAGAGCCAAGAAAATCTTTCCAGTGTCACAGCTAATTAGGGGTGGCTAGAGAACCAGGTGCCATTGATTCTAACACTTTGTAAAATGTTTCTCAAGTGCAAACAGAAGAAACACAAGTGTTGTGTGAGTTAGCTGTGTGTGTGTGTATGTATGTGTGTGTAGAGAGAGAAAGAGAGAGAGAGAGAGAGAGAGAGAGAGAGAGAGAGAGAATTTTCATGCCAAATCCTTGTATTGACTATTCCAACTAGATGTGGTATATCATTCATAAGTACTTTCTAAATTTCCATGACTACGTGACTCAAAGCAATGGCAATTAATACATTCACCATATATCGGACTCACGTTTGATATCGTATCAGGAGCACTTGAAGGCATGCTTTTTGTTCCTGAATATGGAGGAAAATGACAAGAAATCAGGGCTGTTATTGTCAAGTGTTTTCATTGTCATCTTAAAACTTAGTTCTGTGTGTCTGTTGCTCCAAGCTTTGGGAAGAGTGATCTTTATAATTTTTGTGCTCCTTTATTTTTTCTTACTTCTTTGTGGTATGTTCAACTTGAGAACAATCAGATAGTTCGCTGGTGATAGACAGATGCTACCTGGCATTTGGCTTAGAATGTGGGATATTATTCAAGTGGGACTATAAGATTCACATTATTTTGGTGTAAAATGCTCTCTCAAATCATACTGATGCATTCTTGCTATGTTGTTCTATGTCTAACTTAACAGCTGCCATTAAAGAAAAGCTCTAATATGTGTTATCTCTCCTTTTGCAGACAGAAGTTTCTGGTTAAACAGCAATATTTACTTTATTTTATTTTTTTATATTTATTTGTTTTTATTATATTTATTTGTTTTTATGTGTGTATGTGGCTGGGTGCAATTATTCTGCTTTGTGTGTTGAGGTGAGAGGACTTCTTACTGCAATAAGTTCTTTCTTCCCACCAAGTGGGTCCCCGAGATTAATCTCAGGTTGTCAGTCTTGACAGAAAATGCCTTTACCCAAGGAGCCACTCCATCCATTCTGATAAGTTTAAATTGAACCATAACTGCCAGATTGGGATTCATTTAGCATAATACATAAACATTTGAATTTATTATTGTCTATTTTGTCAAATTGTATTTAAAGATCTTCTATATAAAGTATTTTACTTCCAGTTTTATTCTGTGCTATGAATAATATCTGAAATATAAATTTGGTTATATTCATAAGCATTATATCTGTGAGTGTCTACTTTATATTGTTCGTAGGAAGTTTCCATGAGAATCTTCTCATATAACATTTTATAGACTAATGGCTTCCTTTAAATGGATCCAGAAATAGTTTCTCATGAAGTCACTAATATATAAATATACACTTGCTCTTAACTATTTCAGCTTTTCCTCAAATATTATACACACTTGTAGTTTTCAAAGTCCTTGAGGATAATTTAAAAATGAAGCTGCAGAAGAACCCTTGGAAGATGTCTAATCTTTCATGGTGATGCTTAGCCATTGCCACTGTTATTCTTCACACAGCTCAAGTGGACCCTCAACAGGAATCCACTGTTACATGCATTATGTGCATAATAATAATTATGTGCATGTGTGTATGTGCTTGAGGATGTATGCATGTGAGTATAGGTGCCTTTGGAGGTCAGAGGTGGTGGGTCATCCCAGAGATGGAGTTATAGGCAGCTATGTTGTATCATGTTGATGCTGGGAAGAGAGCTCTGGTCCTGTACTAGAGCAGTACAAGTTCTTAGCTGCTGGACCATCTCTCAAAGCTCCAGAGCAATTTTAAAGAAATCATTCTATGTCTTTTAATTCCTTCTATTTCTAAGCATGAGGTGATGTTTGCCCCTTACCACACTGTTTTACTTCCCTGAATATTTGCTTTGTTTCCACCACTATGTTGTCCTTTGAAGCTGTTCCCCAGTCTAATGCCTTGGTTGTGCACATGTATCTTCTAAAGTTGGAATGAGATACACTGATCAGTCTTGCCTCTCGTTTCTATGTTTGTTTTCTTCACAGGAGACAAAAATACAGTTGCGCCAGATGCTGGATGTCATAGACAATTTTTTTTTTTTTTTGGAAAGTATTTGACATAGGAGTCAGAGGTCTATGTGAAGTTCACTCCTGGGTTCCCTGAAAGTCTTGAGATTATGACAATTTTTACTTTGTCTATGATCTATAGTTTGGATCTGAAATATCTACAAACTATGCTGAAGACTTAATCCCTAGCCAGTGATAGTGCTGAACAGCAGCAGAAGTTTTAAGCAGTAAGGCCTAGTAGACATTTTGAAGGGGACACTGAGACCCTCTCTGCTCCCTGTCTCTCTTTTTGCTTGCTGTTACAGGGTAGCCACATCTCTTCTGCCATGAGGCCTTGTCACAATGATCTGCCTTTCCATTGCCCAAAGAGCAATGAGTCAAACAAGAAAGGATGAAAATTCTGGCACCATGAACCCAAACCTGCTTTAACATTGATGGTTGTGGTGAAGAAAAGTGAGGATTCATGTAAGTGACAGGGATCACAAAGTAACTGAAAAGTAACAGGTAGCGACATTTTGTAAACATTCTGTTCTTAAGGCTAAACAGAGAGAAACGTTTTATAAATCATTCTGATGATAACTGTGATATCCAAATGACCATGGACCTGAACCCAGCTAACCAGAAAAGTCTAATTAAAAAACATCCTCACAACCTCAACATCTGGTGTCTTCTACGTTGTTCTTTGTCATAAAAGTTTTGTCACCAACTAAGATTTTGTTAAATTGTATATCAAGGAACAAGGGTTGATAAAACTGACTCCTTCAACTTCCTACATGAAGTGCATTTTATTTTGAGAATTACGTAAAAGTCATGTCAAAATATTTCTTTTTAGAGACAACCACTAAAATTCAGTGAGTCCATTGTCAGTTGGAAAGGAAACGAGAATTCTAAAAACTTCCAAACAGGGGGAAGTACAGAAGTTGCTTTCTACAAAGGTAAATACTGGAGTGAGCTAACATCTCTGTAGACACCATCTCTAAGCATCTTGTTTGTTGCCCTGCTGCTGCAGGTTTCAGAGTCTCTCATTGACAGACACTTGTGGGGCTCACCCTCAACCCCTTCAGTTCTCCTTATGTTTGTTGTCTTGTATGAAGATCACAGGATAACATCTCCTGCTTCCACTGCAATGCTTTCTAACCTAAAATCAGACTTTTCTCTCTCTGTTAAGTGCAAATACAGGAAGCTTCAAGTCTTCCTCTTCTGCCACCGTGGTTTATAGAAGTCTTTCTATTCCATCATTCGCCTCTTTAGCTTTTCAAAATAAAAACAGAGAGTGAGGCTTAACCTTAAACTCAGGAACCTCCTGCTTAATGTTTAGACATTTGTAACATTTGCACTTAGTACAATAATGTGTAGAAACCATTTTCCCTGTAATTCACAGGCTATGGTTAACTTCCCATGTTACCTTCTACTGAAATCAATACAAGCTGTTGGGAATTCTTTGGTTTTAGTCATTGCTACTTTGCTCCCCAGTTAAGTTACCCTCATATTTCAGTCTATCAATACTAACAAACATTTTCTTTCTTCTTTCTTTTCTGGTATGATAGACTAACTAACCTTGCTAAGTTATTACTGACTGCTTTCCTGTGCAATGGAAGGTGTTGAATAAGTATGGACTTATAAAAACAAAGAAAAACTACAGTTGTAAGATAATTATCAGTGGCCTATGTACATAGCACATATATATCATTATTTAAAAAAGAAAAATAAATTGGCATAGAGTTAATCTGGCCTATTAATTTAAAATAACATGACATTTCTTGAGATCAGTTTAGTTCTACATTCCATGTTTTCAGTGGACTTGCTTGACTATTCAAGCGACCTCTTCCATTTTCTTTTGTTCTCATTAAACCTTGCAGCTGTTGACTAAATAAAGTGGTAATTTGTAAGTGCCAGTAAGAATGTGTCTTTAGCATTGAGGTTTGGTGGTATATTCTTACATTGTATAGATGTATATGTGAATGTGTATATGTGTGTGTATATATACATATGCAATGTGTATATACATGCATGTACATACATATACATACATATGCATGTATAGCACATGCAATATATGTATACATATATACATATATGTGTATATATGTAGTATCTACATATATACCACAGATATGTACATATTATGTATATATACACATACATATATATGTATACATACATATCAAATTGATAAAGAAAGACCATACTGTAGGACAAAACAGACCTTGGACCTATAAAGCAAGACACCAAACAAATCTTTTATATTCTCAAAGGCAAGTAATGCTGGGTGATTTTTCTTAGAGAGATATTACTCTTAAATAATTCATATTACTAGCTTTTAGGGGAATGAAGTTCAGGTATAAAGTATCAATTTTTGATGCTTCAAGTTGTAATTCTGAGTCATATTGTGACATAAAATTTTGTTTTTAAGCATGTGAAAAGGATTCATTCTAGTTTTATTATTAGTTTGAATCTAGAAATTTCTATAGTGCTTTCTTACTGTAGAAATATACAATAATAAAATATAATTTCATTATAAGTAATAAAAACACTCATCCTGATAGTTTGTGTCACTGTCACCAAAGACATTACTTCTACAAGGTGTAAGCATTTCGTGTGTATTTATATCTCAATTATGCCCCCCAGATACCTTGGGTCAGTTTTTTTCTTTCTCTGTCAAGGTTCTCTTTAATTCCTCCCCAAAACAGAAGGTTGGACTTTGACTTTGACTGTTGCTTAACTCTTCTACAGGGAGTATGATTAATCCCAGGTTTGTGGTTGATCCAAATATGTTCCTTCTGGAACCAATTTCATTAAGAAAGTATTACTTTTTTTATTTAAAGCCACAGCTTGAACTCCTTATTTTAAAATCTAATGCTCACATACATATGAGCCAATAGCTAGTTTTACTATTCTCTGTGTAGAAAAATCTTCCGAAGCTCAAGTTAGTTAAATCTGGGGTTGGTAATATACATATCTTACATTTGGAAACTTCTAAATTATAGATTACAATTTTTTTCAATTGTCATATTTAATGACAATAGTTATGGCTATTTTCCAGGTCGTCAAGAGGAGCAACACGGAAGCCAAATGAAGAATCTTCAAGTCCCTGGACTGAGATCTTGCTTTGGTCACTGAGGAAGAGATTAGCTTAAGCCAGTCATATACTGCGCCCTTTTAGTCAAATCTATTGAGAGTTGATTTTAAACTACTCTCTATTTTCACTTTATGTGCATGAGTGCTTTGCTTGCATATGTGTTTGTGCACCATGTGTGTGTACCTATGACCAGCAGAAGCCAGAAGAGGGTATCAGGTTCCCTGGAAACTGGAGTTATAGGTGGTTGTGAGCCACCACATGGGTGCTGAGAACTTAACTTCTGTTTCTTGTAGGAGCAGCAAATGTTCTTAACTGCTGAGTCATGAGATACAACTTCTAAAAAAGTAGTATATACTTTACTAATTGCACATTTTGAAGAATGTTGACAAATACATTCCAATGTATACCTTCTACTATCTCAATCAAGGTAAAGATTATTTTTGCTACCTAAAAATCTTTACTTGTGGCTCTACCCAGGCAATGTCTTTCATCCTTCTTGGCTCAGCAACCCAGAGTAGTCAGCCACATTTTAAATTTAAGGAGTTCACCAAGCATAGAATTATACAATGTGTTTTTCCCGTATGTCTGGATTGTTTTGGCCAGTGATTTATATTTGAACATTGGGTTTTATTTAACATTCTCCTTGGAGCCATCCCAATGGATAGTTTTCATTTATGTTACTTTTCTTAAGACAGCTGATACTGAACATTTTATGATATTGGCTCTTTTCATCTTTTCTGTGATTTTTCTGTTCAGATATCCATCCAATTTTTATCATATTATTTTATATTATAGAACTGTAACAGTTCACTATATATTTGGGTGCAACTTCATTCTTACATCTATGTAGCATGAATACTTTCACTCACATGTAGCACTTTTATTGACTTAAGCAGATTGATTGAATTGTGATGAACTCCATTTTATAATACTTCTAAATATTACTGACAAAGAGTACATTTCAGTTTCAAATTTTCATCTATTTTCTAACATTTTCTTCTCAATATTTTATTATTTTAATTCTATTATCCCAATGTCTCATTTTAATTAGTTCTGTATATTATGTGAAGTGAAGCTCAAAAATTTTGGTAGACATGGCTGGTCCACTTTCCTTATTTCCTCCTTCTCTTCCTCTCTTTCTTGTCTTCTTCCTCATTGTCTGCTCCCCCAACTCCTCCTCTTTCCCTTTGATTTTATCTTCATCTATTTCCAGATATGGATGCTTCTTTGTTCTATTCATAGCTAAGATCATCCATTGAATTTTTAAAATTTCTCTATCATGTAAATAAAACAATCAGTTGAAATGATTATGTGTGAGTTTATTTCTGTTACTACATGTCCATACTTTATTTACCCATGTGTCTAGTTATGGTACTATTAACTTGTCTTGTCTATTTCATTTGTAATAATAAGTACTAAAGTCAGTAAGACCTTGAACGTTACTTTTTTCCCTCCAAGATGTCTATTTGTTTATACAAAGTTTTTAGAGTTATCTCATAATTTTCTTTGATTTTTTTTTTAAATTGATTAGTGTATGTTTAATTCTATCTCTACTAGAAAGGAGTGTCCTGATTTCAAAACTGGAACTCATGAGCCTACTCTTTTTCTGTTCTATTACTTTTTTTTTCAGCATTAATTTATATTTTTCAAATATAGCTTTTGAAGATGTTTAACATTTGTCCATGGGTATATTGAAAGCATTTTGTTTCCGGAAGTTACAGTTTTAAATTTTTAAAAATCCATTTTTTGTCATATATAGACATAGAAGGAGCTGTTGAAGATGACCACAAACTTTGTGCACCTGTGTCTAGAGGGGATACTGACCCATAGTTAAAACTTTAATACAACTTGCAAGCAATTCCATGTTTTTCTGTTAGTTGT
The DNA here is from genome assembly GCA_019843965.1 of Rhynchomys soricoides. Taxonomy (NCBI): domain Eukaryota; kingdom Metazoa; phylum Chordata; class Mammalia; order Rodentia; family Muridae; genus Rhynchomys; species Rhynchomys soricoides. Next base: position 447,698 of record JADRCH010000243.1, read on the forward strand.
ATTTAGAAAAATTTGAGCTATGAATATAAGTCATTAGATACAGCCGTATTTCTACTCTAGGCTTTCAATTTCTTTGTGTAGATATGTCATTCAAAGAACTGGACAGGGGGCAGGAATGGCTCTGTAGATACCAGGGTAAGCCCGAGACCCTCAGTTCAAATTCTGAGGACTAGGCAGAATGCCTGCAAGCGCATTACTGGGGGTGGACACAGGTAGATTCTGAGGCTTGCTGGCCAGCCAGCCTAATGGAAACAATGAGTTTCTGGTTAGTGAGAGATCCTGTCTTAAGGGACTGAAGTAGAGAACAAAGCATCCGGTATCTTCCTTTACTCTCAGCATGTGCATGTACAGGTGCCAGTTCCTGCATCTGCATATGCAGTCTGCACATGTGCACATAAATGCACATTAAACTTTTTCATCCTGCAATTTCATCTTTGTACTTCAGTTTTATTAAATTAAGAACATACTATTTCTTCATTATGTTTTACCTACTTTAAGTTTTGCAATGATATTTTCTTGTTGGTTTCTGATCTGGTCATTGATCTCTTCTCCTCTTTTCTATATTATCGTATCTAGGGACTTGTCATTTTCATTGATGAAGTTTGAGAGACATCTTCTAGATTCCAGACTGTCACTGATGCCTTTACCACATTCTGTTTCTCTTCTGTTTCATTCCTTCTTTCTGCTCATTTTGGGTTAAATTTTCTTTTACTTGTGTCTAAAGGTAGAAATTTCAATCACTGAACTGAGATGTCCCTGTTTTCCTCTTGTAAGTAATCTCATGCTAGGAATTAACTTGAGTGTCTTGTCTCAGCCTGAATCTCAAAACATTCTATACATTGTGATTGCACTTACACTTAGTCAAAGATATTTTCTGATTTCATGTTGAATAATATGAAATGGTGTAATTTTTAAACTTCTAAAACATGTATGTTAAGAGAACATTCATGGTTTCAGTGTAATATTTATACTTCTTAAATTTTTGTATTTAAAATCCAGTCCAATTTGTTGAATATTCTGAATGTGTTCAAGATTGAAAATTGCAGTATAGTTAGGTGGCATTGGGGATTGAAAGTGTTCCCTCAATGGAGCTGCTGCAAGACACTTAACTTACAAGTTCATTCTAGTGGAATTGAGAAGTGGGTGCGTTAGGAGGTAATTAGGATTTAATGAGGTCGTGAGGGTCAGACTTGAGACCTACTCGCTTGGGTTAATGTAACTCTTCTAGCTATATCTTCATTTGTGTTTACATTAATGATTATCTAAGTGTTTCTCTTCTATTCATAAGCTACTTCAACAAGATATAAATAAAGGTAAAGGTAAAAACCCATAGACTCCTTGGCCATACTGGTAGATTTAAATATGATAGGAAATATAAAATAAGAGTTTATTGAAAGTCCATGTGACACACATGCTCTTATAAAGTAGGTTTCAGGGGGAAACCTTTTCTCATTAAACAATCAATGAATTACTTGAATCTTATTCAAGTAATTATTATTCAAGTAATTATTCAAGTAATTGTTATTAAACAATTAAAGAATTACTTGCTTTAGAATGTATGCAAAGATTCTTCTCATGCAACAATATGTAAGATGTCATCTTACATATGATTTCAGTCTTAGAGCTTATCTGATGTCAGTGTAGATGCTGCCTTCCTTAAATAGCAAGGAGGAGTATAAATAAATGGGATTCTTGAAAATAAGTCATCAAGCAGGAAAGACATTTCATTATGAAAGTAATCTACCTGCATTTAAGATGGCATTTACTTGAGTTACTCGTTTATGTAATTCGTCACAGAAAACAACATCATTCATTGGTAGCAATACAGGTATCACTGTGGGACCTAGGGTATTTGTTCTCTCCTTCCTCACTAGTGGCTAAGAACCTGATTTGAATTTGTTCAATAAGTGAATGAACCTAAAGATCAATCTTCTAATATGTATTTAACAGTATTCAGAGAAACAGTTGATTCTTAGCTGTGTGTCACATGCTATATGTGTGTGTATGTGTGTATATATACACACATGTGTGTGTGCATATATACATTTATATATGCATATATTTATATGTTACATTTTATTTTCATGAGACATTTTAATTTAGTATGGAAAATAAATTCCTCTGGAGTCTAGTGGTGGACACACAAAGCAGAAAGTGGTAAGGCTTTGAAAAAGACTAAATATGTCCCTGAGTCTTATTTGTTTTTATCTGTTAGCTTTATTGTTGTTTCAAGAATACCTAATAGGTGACAAAAAAACCAGTTAAGAGATCTTGTAGTATCAGAAAAGGCTTGAAACAACAGGGCTCCAGCTAGATGATGACAGCCACAGTGATGAGACATGGTTGGGTGCTAGACATATAGGTAGGTGAAAGGTAGCATTGATGTGATCAGGTAATAGGTTTAATGCAAAAGAGAGATAAGTCAAGGCTAGCATGGAGGTTTACCCAGAGTAACTAGAAAGTAAAAGTGCTCTCTTATTTTGCAAGTACAAATTAGGTAAAATAGCAGGAATCTCAGTGTGGTGGTTTGACAAATGGCCCTCATAGGCCCATCCAGAGGGGCACTATTACTACTATGGCATGTGGTCTTGTTGGAGGAAGTGGTCATTGGGCACAGGCCTTGAGGTTTCAGATGTTCACATTCCCAGTGCAGCAGTCATTTTCTGCTGCCTTCAGATCAAGATGTAGAACTCTCAGCAACCTTTCCAATACCAGGCCTTCCTGCTTGCTACCATGTCTCCCATCATGATGATAATGGACTGAACTTCTGAACTGTAAGTCAAACCCAATTAAATGTTATCTTTTCTAAGAGTTGTGATGTCATGATGTCTCTTCACAGAAATAAAACCCAAACTAAGATACCCAGCCAGTGACAGGTGGTCAGTAGATTTCCTGGATATTTGCCCCCATTAATAATCACTTTCTCTTAGTTTATGTTCAGAATTGAAATTTTTGTTTAATCATGTTTGAGATATGCCTAGCTAAACAGAAATAAGGGGTCGAGAAACAAGCAATTGGAAGTTTGCACATTGATGCAGTTACAATGACAATCCAGACCAGAAAATCTTGTTATGGAGAAAAGCAGATATGAAGTATAGGTGGCTAGTGACCTTAGACAGGTGATAGAGGGAACAGAGAAGAATGGAAGATCCAGAGGAAACTAAGAAATTGCAATACATGTAGAAGAGGTGCAAAGCCGGAAGCAGGACACAGAATTGTCCTTCATACTTAAATCACAGATAAAGCATCTACATCAGTGATGCAAAGCTCATGGCCAAATGTTAGGTTGGCATGGCTGCTTAGTACCCTGCAGAATGATTGGAACAGTCCCTTGATATATAACCTCACTGCAATGGAAATCCAATAAGAAAAGTATGCATCAGTCATCTGGAGAGCCCAAGGAATGTACACCCAATGGGTTCAAAATCTGCAACCAAAGTAAGAAGATATGTATTATTGCAAGATATTGGACACAGAACTTGGTAGACAAATGCTCCTTAAAAGAGCCATACATCTAGAGGGAGAAAGCATCAAAGGCCCACCAGTGGGGGACTAAGGTTTTGAGCTGCTAACTGCAGGGGGAGATGAATAAAGGTGAACTATCAGGTAAGATTCAAAGGTACAGAGGGCCAGATTGGGGCCACATTGCCTGGTTGGTATACTCTGAGACACAGGAATTTCAAGTATGCAGAACAGAAGGCAGTTATGAGACACCTTGAAATTACTAAAGTGTTTGCTAATTACTACAGATTTCTGATTGTCATTCTGTGAGGGTTAACCTAGACCTCTCCTCTTTCTTTAAATATGGCACCTCTGAAAGCTCCAGGTTTTCTGAGTCATTGCTGCGATGGAATCTGCCTTACATCTCATGAAATGTTCCTTACACTTTCCAGACAGACCTAAGCTGCAATGAGCTTGCTATTCTTCAATAACAGAGTGTTACCCACTGAGTACAGACTGCAGAAAGACTGGCTGCTATCAACACCCAGTTAACTAAGCCATCAGGGTCAGGAGCTCTCTGCTTTAGGTAATGATCTAGCCTTGAGAATATTTGATAGTTAGAATATTCGCTTTGGCTAGAAAAAATCAAAGTGATTCATAAAATTAAATTTTGAGGGTCACACATGGTGGCCACTGTGGCTTTGATTCTGTTTTCTTTTGTTGACAAAGGGTGAAGACACAAATGAAATAGAAATTTAATATGAAGCTGTCTTATGTGCAGAGGTGCAGTGGCTGAATAATATCTCGTGAAGCCACAGGTCTTTAAATATGATACTTTTTATAGAAAAGAATAGAATATTTCACTCTAAGAATGCATGTCTGGCATGTATATTTCATTTCCTGGTGTGTCTGGGTCATGCCAGGAATTACTCTTTTATTCTCAAAATGAAAATGGACTGACTCTCAGCTGGTCATTTGAAGGTTTGTATGTTTCTGAGAGCTGAAAAAATGATGGTTTGTTAACTCAACTTTATGGGACAGAATCTGCCATGGCTGGGCCTAGGGAAGCATGGTTTTATGGAGTTTTCTATGGGTCACTGTCAACTGGAGTCACACAGGGACATTTTTCTGACCTGTGGTCACTCATGGGATTTATTGCTATTTAAGCTTGTCTAGACAATTTGGGCCCATTCAATGAGCAGATAATTTATTTGAAGATGAGAGCAAGGCCATTGTAAATACTTCACTAGATGAAAGGCCTATGGGATTGCATCATGCCCTAGGATCCAACAGCACAGTTCTGCAGGTGTGAGAATGTGCTTTTCCAGAATGGGGCTGCAGAGCACTGTTGATTAGCACAGGGAAGCTTTTTGAATTAAGTCAGTCTTCTTCTGATGCCCAGGAGTCATTTGGATTTGAGGTTAGGATGGGATGGTGGCTCAGTGGGAGAAGGAACTAGCTGCCAAGGCTGACAAGTTGAATTCAGTCTCCTGAGTTCACATGGAGGAAGGCAAGAACAGGCTCCCATAAGCTGTTCTAAAATCTCCACAAATACACCATGTTATGCATACATCCACTTGTGTAAGCATACACAGTAAAACAAATAAATGAAATTGTCTGTGAAAAAGAAATTCATCTTAGCTTGGATCACAGCTTAGGTTTCTCTTTGACAAACTGAGGCACACATTCATTATCGATATTAAGGGGTTTTGTTTGGTTGGTTTTGTTTTTCTTTTGGGTGAAACAGGAATTGTTCTGGAAATTCTAAGGCAGGATGGGGCATTTACTTTCTTAAACTGAAAAGTGAGAAGCAGTAGAAAGGGGGGCAGTCTCGGTCCTCAGCAGCCCCAGACCCTGCAAGCAATTATAAGCTGGTTTCAGCAGATACCGGTGACAGATGCTCTATTTCTTTTGAAGGTAACTATATCTTTTGACACATCTTAAATCAGGAGCAGGGGTTTATGTCCTGGTGCTTTTTTCTACATCTCAGCAGTTCCCAAATGTCTGTCTAAATTCACGAACACCGATGGCTTGGTAAAAGTGCATTTTACTCCTAATTTCCAAGAGTGGATTATTCTCCTGGTTCGCAGACAAAACCTGATGGATTTGGTGTGAAGATTTCCTTCTTGCTTTTTACTTTTATTCAAGTTAGGTGCTAAAGTATCATTTTCATCAATCTTAATCATAACACCTTTGGAGGCTACATCAACAAATGCTATTTCTGTACATTATATTTGCATCTAATCTCACTACTCTACGTATTGACGGTACATGGAATTTTAGCCTTGATTTAACTCCAAATCTGTGAAATTGTGTCTCAGGGTTTTACAAATGAGTGATAAGAGATCAAAACAAAAATTTGTTATATCTGATCGAGAAGTGTTGGGCCCAGCCAGGGAACATAACTGAAGAAGGGGTCACAAAGATAAAAATCAGAAGGTGGGGTGCATGCTATGAAAGACAATCTTCAGTGTACTTCATGACCAACACAATTATGGACACACAGCAGCTGTGCCTATCTGAGCAAGACCTGCCATGCACAATAAGACAACAGAGAAGAAACATGGCTGCTCAGGAAGAGGAAGGGGGTGACCAGGAGTCATGGAGAAGTAGGAGAGTATAAAAGGTAACTCGAGGCATTACAAGTTTGTACATATATGAACTGGTCAAAAAGGAAAAAAGAAAAAGAAACGCGTGCACAATGAGTTAATACTTCTTGAGATTATATCCAACCATTAATTATACAATTAAGCTCATATTCACCTTCTTCTACTTCTTCAATAAACTTTACTTGAATCTCTTCTATGTGCTTGGGAGCTGAAACACTAAAAAAAAAAATGCACATAATGATCCCTCCAAGAAACACATAGCTTCCCATGTGGCTTTTTATTAGAAGGTTGCAAGACAAGAATGCTGTTAATATGAGATAAGATGAAAAGGCCTTTGTTTCAAACAAATACAAGTGGATTGGAGTGGGAATCCAGAGGGAGAATATTTTTAATCCAGGAAGAGAATGTTGAGTTGGACTTTTGACAAGAGATGAGAGCAAACCCTTTCTAGGCAAAACCAACCAACCAACCAAACTAAACCACAACAGCAAAACATGCACAAAGAGGCAGGGGTGAAAAATGGCAGTGCATGAGAGAACCTTGGCTTTGTACTGGAATCTTCTCTAAAAGCCCATTCTTCATTTGGTGTGCTGAGCAAATGCAAATGAGGTTGGTGAAGCTTGCATAGCCTCAGATAGCTTTTAGGTAAGTTCAGCAAATCAGAGAAAACTGGATTCAGGGTCACTAAAAGCTTCCCCCCACCACAACAAACACACACAATTGCATAAAAAATGTTGCTTTGGTTATTTATTTATTTATTTATTTATTTACTTATAATTTATTTATTTTTGCAGGGCAGGAACGGTCTCCCATAGTTACTCATGCTTATTACCCTAGCTCTCAGAGGGCTGAGGCAAGAGGATTGCTTTACATTTGAAGCCAGTTCAAGATACACAGAGAGCCATCTCAAAATTAATTAATTACTTAGATAGTTAATTGATTAATTTAAAAGACAGAGGAGAGGACTGATACCCAGCGTTGTCCTCTGATTTCCACAAACATGCCATGGCAAGGCATGCACATACAAGTACATAATCACACGCAAACACACCTGCATATATGAACGTGCTTATGCATATGCACAGTACACACATACATACCACAGACAACACAACCACACACACAGACACACATACACACACACACACACACACACACTTACCAAAAATAAAAATATATTTTAAAGCCAAAGAGAAACCAGATTGCCTGTTATGAGGAAATGGGATTACTCATTCATTAGACAAAACTGTAGAAGATGCCCAAAGAGACATGCCTGTGTGATACTGATCAAAGCATTAAAGAGTAATGAAGCTCACTTCTGTATTATTTTTAATCAAAACTTGTCCTACTTTCAGAGACCAAAGTCAGTGGGCATGTGTGTCCACGTTTTCCTAGATTAGGTTAGAAATTCTGACTTTAACATTTCCCAGGTTTCTCATCCTTCCTTTATGCATTCCCTGCTTCTCTTTCTCATCTCCTTCAGTTCATGTAGCCACTTGTTCTTCATTATGGTCTTCAGAATGGAGGGAATAAAGTGGAACTTCTGTTCGCTGTGTCTCACTACTTTCTCCAGGAATAGTCACACTTTGTATGTGCAATAGTAACTGTATGTGGATATGGTTTTGGGTCTTTAACTATTATTAATGAAGCCATAGGAAGGGTTTCTATAAGCTGCTAGACCACACCCATAGTGTCTTGCTCCTTTGGCAGATGAAGGCCATTGTCTTAGTTAGGGTTTCCACTATGACCAAACCACCCCAAAAAGAAAGTTGGGGAGGAAAGGTTTTATTCAGCTCACATTTTCCAGCCCATCATTAAAAGAAGTCAGGATGGAAAATCTAAACAGGGCTGGAACCTGGATGCAGCAGGTGATGCAGAGGCCATGAGAGAGTGCTGCTTACTGACCTGCTTCCCATGGCTTGATCAGCCCACCTGATTTCTTACAGAATCCAGGACCACCAGCCCAGGGAAAGCTGGGTCCTTCCCTATTGATTGATCACTGATCAGCAAACTGGATCTCAGGAAGACATTTCCTCAACTGAAGCTCTTTTTGAGTCAAGTTGACACACAAAACCAGCCAGTACACCCATCATGCAATGTGTGATAATAATTTGAGAATGACTGTTGAGCATGAGTAAAATGTCAGTCAGGTGGAATTCTTCTTCAATTTTTTTGGCATGGAGAATTCTGATTTCCTTTAGGGAGAAAACTGTCCGCTTTAAACACCTTATTTACTCAGGTGAGAATTTCATCAATAGCTTTCTCTAAAACAACAACAAAAACAAAAAGCAAAAGCAAACAAACAACAACACAATAGATTGCTTCAAATCCAAAGGCACTCATCAGCTTATTGAGACCAAATCCCCCAGGTCCAAAAACGCACGACTTGAGGCAGGTTCTGAGTTCCATTAGCAGAAGTCAATGTATACAGCTGACTCTGCAAAGATGTTCGAAGCACCTTCATTTCCTTGGGTAACACAACACACCAGACCTTTGCGGTTGAGTTGCCACCTCTAATTTCATGTGTGGATCTTTTGATAACACATCTGCTTCATTAGCTATAAGAATGTCAGCCTTGAAGTTTAAGTTCTGGCACTGGGCTGAGCAAGATCTTCTAGATCATTTGCTTTATAGATGATTAAAGAGATAGAACATGGGAAGGAAAAGAGTTAACTCAAAGTGTGTCTTTGTTAGCTATGTCTTATGATGTAATGGAAAGAGAGTATAGCATTGGATTTGAATCTTTAATACTACCTTATAGCCATCAACCATCAGTAAGTAAGGTTTTTGTTAGGACTGAATTAAATATAACCTATTAGAGAGTAGAATCCTTGGCATATAGTAGGCATTTAGTGCAATCTCTTTTTATAGTTTGTAAATTGATTTTATGTCATGTTTCTTAGCCTGATAAAAAAAGAAACCTCTCTTAATTTGATGAAAGGTGTAGATTTTTGCTCCTTAGAAATAGTCATATACATCAACCTCAACATCTTTCAGTGGCATCGTAAACTTTAAATTATCAGGCCGTGGCCAGTTGTGTGTGCTAACCTGCTCAGTCTCTACTATCCAGATATTGACTCACCAATCTTAAGGTATTTATGAAGGAAGCTTTTTAGGTATAAAATTACTATCAAATTAATAGATTTTAAGTAAAGCAGGCTGCTCTCCATAATATGGGTTGGGTTCATTTAGAGGGTCATCAGAGGTTTCTGAAGAGGAAGAGATGGTGTCTAGCCTGCCTTACTGCTCAAGGTTTCCACAGAGGCTCCATAAATTCCAGTCTTCCAGATGGTCCTATGCACTTATAATTACATGAACTAAGTATGAGAGAGAGAGAGAGAGAGAGAGAGAGAGAGAGAGAGAGAGAGAGAGAAATTATGTGTATTTCTTGAGATCATAAACACAAACAGTTGATAGTCAAACATACATGTTAATAGTGTGTTTGGGATACAGGTATTTAATAAGATACATAAGTTACTAAGCATTTTATACTGAAATCATCTCTATGTTAGATCATCTTGGCAACGGTAATCTACTCTAAGTGTCCCAAGTATTGTAAGACAGGCTACACTAAGCTATGATGTTTAGTAGGTTTGGTGTATTAGGTATATTTTTGCTGGGGATATTTTCAACCTACAGTGGGTTTGTTATGATCTAAGTTCAAGGGATATTTTGAAACATCTCTATTCGGTTTTGAACTGATCAATATGATCAATAGGTTGCATGATAAGAGAGACAGGCGTAAAGCATGTAAAACAGTTCAGTGGGCAAAGGTACTTGCTGTCAAGCCTGTTGACCTGAGTTCAATCCTCTGGGATCCACATGGAATAAACAGAGTGCATAATTGTCTCAGAATCTTCCTAAGTGTATTGTAACACACATACTTACCCCCAAACAGTAAATACCTAAGTATAATAAAGATGGGTAAATACAGAGGAAAATCGGTAAATTGGAAATAAAGAAATTTTTGTCCATGTTTCATAGTCTCTCAATTATTTTCACTATGGAATGGTTCTGTTTCTTTAGTTGATAGACATATTGTAAATAATTATAGATAATATCTGCCTATAGCTACATCAATTTGTACTGATTTTCTATAATTCAATTAACTCAATATATTCATTCTACTGATTCTTTCAAAGACATCTTGACTAACATATTCAATAACTAATTAAGATACCTATGGAATACAAGAATGCTTCTCTCTCAATCCCACAATACGTCCTGTAAAGGAGACATTTTGGAAATAGCTGATTATTATACCTTGCTTCTCTTACAGAATGATTTTATTGCTCTTCTAGTAATAAGTTGTCAAGTGGTAGAGTTTTAAAGCACAATCTAAACATTTCTTACAGATGCTGAAATAAATCTCATCTATATTACTTAAAAATCAATTTCAGGATGTCTAGAAAATTTGGTAATATTCAAGGAAGAACTTAAGAACAGGATTGATGTGCCTTGGCCTGATTATGACAGACTCCCTTCCCACCAAGTGCACTAGTGCTGGACAGATGTATATTCTGACTTTACTTCTCTCATATGTACAGATGAGAAAGTCTTGTCAGAGTTATAGGTGAAAGGATCAGTGATGGAAACATAAACTAAACTATTTCCTGCTTTGCACGCCAATCTTAAGTAATATCCATTTGACGTATTCACTTATCAAAATGATGTGGCATAATGTAGATACAAAGAAGAAATTCTTGTAAAATTTTAGAATTAGCTATGCATGAGAATCCCTAACAAAAGCGAAAATGAAGAGAAAAGCTGATAAAACCTTGGGAATGAACGACAGAAGGAATGAGTGGGCATGATCACCCACAGCCAGATGAACTTTCCAGATATTTGACCCAAAGGTCTTTCTGTTAGAACTCTGTGACAACTGTTTTCAAGACCTCTGTGGCAACTATTTTCAAGGGCATTGCTCAGAAGCTACCATTGTCAGCATAGCAAGTAAGATGGTGATGGTCATGTGACTGCTGAGAACCCTTTCATAGCTATAACTACTTGCACAGTTTTTAGTAGAAGCAATCTATTCTCCCCCCCCCCTCCTTTATTTTTCAGGAAAGAACAATCACACAAATAGCATGTTGGTGGAAGGGAAGTGATTCTGCCTGCTCCATTCCTTTATCCATAGGTTTGCATTGACTCTGACTGACTGGCTTCACAACAAATTTGTAATAAGACCTGTTTTTCATCTGTGAAGTGGAATATAATGTCTTCTTTTTCTCATAGAAGCATTGTAAGAAGCATGAGATAGTCACTTGAAATACTTTGGGCTCCACTGATGGTAAGTGCTGTTATTCCAAAGCATTATTATTGACTTCACAAAGTAACTTGTCACCAACCTCTATCTGTGTAAAACACTTGAATCCCTCAGGGAAAGAATTGACTCATATTGAATTAAGTTTTATATAAGTAAATAATCTGTACTATAAGGTCTCTATTCTGTTAGTGGCCTCCCCTTCCTATTGTGAGGGAGAAGTGATGTAAGCTGTAACATAGTAGATAAGAAGAGGTATCAGACTATGCCTGTTCACTTAAACTTGTTTACTAATAAGACCTGAAGTTAGCTCAAGAAACCAACTTTAAGTAGATTATATGAATACAAATATTTGGTCTATGTTGCAAAGGTCTGTACTGGCTGGTTTTATGTCAACTTGACACAAGCTGGAGTTATCACAGAGAAAGGAGTTTCAGTTGAGAAAATGCCTCCATGAGATCCAGATGTAAGGCATCTTCTCAATTAGTGATCAAAGAAAGAGAGTCCCTTGTGGGTGGTACCATCTGTGGGCTGGTAGTCTTGGGCTCTATAAGAAAGCCAGCTGAGCAAGCCAGGAGAAGCAAGCAAGCCAGTAAGTAGCATTCCTCCATGGCCTCTGCTCCTTGACCTGCTTGAGTTCCAGTCCTGATTTCCTTTTGTGATGAACAGCAATTGGAAGTCTAAGCTGAATAAACCCTTTCCTCCCCAACTTGCTTCTTGGTCATGATGTTTGTGCAGGAATAGAAACCCTGACTAAGACAAGTTGGTACCAGCCTAGCGGGGTATTCCTGTGACAACCTGACCGTGTTTTGGGGAGGACTGTGGAAGGACTTTGGAACTTTGAGCTAGAAGAGCCATTGAGATGTTAAGAGCTCTGTGGGATGTTCTGTAGGAGCTTGGAAGATAATGTTGAGAGTAGTGTAGAAGATGGAGGCCTGGCTTGTGACGTTTCAGAGGGGAGATTAAAGACTGTTATCAGGGCCATTGCTAGTTTGATTTAAGATTCTGTGGTTTTGGTTAGCTGGGGCTGAAGAAATCAGCTGTAATTAACAAGACACCAGAACTACTAAAGCAAAGCCGTATACCATTGTATTGCTGGGACTATTAATGCTGGTTAGCTGGAGCTGGAAAATTGGCGGTGATTGGGAAAAGACCAGCATCAATGAGGTGAAATCTTCTGAGAAGTGTTTCCTGAGAGCACAGAGGCTGTGTTCCAGAGATAGTCAGGGTTGTACCTTGTGCGGTGGCTGGACTTAGTAATGTGTAAGAGTCACCCAGGTGGTACTGGTTTTGAAGGCATGAAGGAGTCATGAAGAGCAGCTGAGGCCTGAGCACTGTGAGAGGCCTCAGAAGGCCATTGGTGAAGGTGCAGCTCAGTTGCAATTGACAGCCCAAGATTGAAGGGGTCATGCAAAGGAGGTGAGGCTTGGCACCATGGTAAAGCTTAATTGCAGTGGAAGACAGCAGTGTTTTGGAGATACCAGTACCATGAGATGACCACCAAGAACAGCAACAGCAGTGGAGTACAGGCATCTGGAGCCTAGAAGACCAGGTGTGTGCTACAAAGGGCAGAGCTGGAGAAGCAACTCAAGCCCTTGGAGGAATCCAGAAGATCATGAGTGGATCCCAGACATTGGATGGTTGGAGTTTCATTTTGCATTTGATTGTGATTGTGCCTTGATATATTTTCCCTCCTGTAGTAAGAAGGTATTTTAGTGGAGCCCACAGTTAAGAGACTTTTGATGGTAAAAAGACTTTGAATTCTAAGAGATTGGATATCTTTAAAGAGATTGAAATTTTAATAGTAAGAATTTGCAAAGACTGGGGGACATTTAAAGTTATTTAGATCTTGGGGATAGATAAGAAAGTAAGGGTTGAAGCTAATAGTGATATATTTGTGTGTCAAGTTGACAAGGGGTCAATTGTACTGACTGGTTTTATGTCAACTTGTCACAAGCTGGAGTTATCATAGAGAAAGGAGTTTTAGTTGAGAAAATGCTTCCATGAGATCCAGCTGTAAGGCATCTTCTCAATTAGTGATCAAGGAGAGAGAAAGTCCCTTTTGGTTGTTACCATCTGTGGGCTGGTAGTCTTGGGCTCTATAAGAAAGTCAGCTGAGCAAGCCAGTAAGCAGCATTCCTCCATGGCCTCTGCATCAGATCTTGCTCCTTAACCTGCTTGAGTTCCAGTTCTTACTTCCTTTCATGATGAACAGTAACTGGAAGTCTAAGCTGAATAAACCCTTTCCTCCCCAACTTACTTCTTGGTCATGATGTTTATGTAGAAATAGAAACCCTGACTAAGACAGGTCTATCAACTGTCCATCAGACTTCCCTATTGCATTTAAAGATAGGTTGAGGGCTGGTAAGGTGGCTTAGTGGTGAAGAGGAACTATCGCTGGTGAGGCCTACAACTTAAGTTCAATTATTTGGAATAAAAGAATAAAAATAATTACTTCCATAATTTGTCCTCTTGATCTTTAATTACATTCTATGTTAAGTGAATATGAAAGAACTCCCACACCCACTTACATGCATACACACACACTAAAACTTAAAGTTATTTGAGTTAATAAGTACTTATTAAGCATACACTATTTGTAACAGGATTAGATTTCAGCAACATAAAAATGTTCAAGAAAATCTCTCAGTGGGTAATAAAATAAGATAAAAAGAATGCTTGTCACACAGAAGTCTAATCAATTTTATTAAAAACACTGTGTAACATTGTGACCTTAAACTGACCTTTAAAATAAAGTGATGCTGGTCAAGTTTCTGAGCACCATGAACAATAGCAGTACCAAACCTCACCCACTTGCAGAGTAAAGGTCTTTTATTATCATTCTATTGAAATTTAGGACTGCTTTTAAAGGGAGCTACCTTCATGCTCTTAGATCAGTGGGAAATCTGAATACATACAGAACATTGCAAACATCATGTACTAAGGGAGTAGGGGTCCACAGAGTTTTAAGAGCATGGGTCATTCTGGTAGAGATGCTGACTGGCATGACCACTGTAAAAAAGTTTGACAGAACCTTATAAAATCAAACACACACGTACTGTACACAATAGACTCCCTGAAATTAACATAGAAATGTTGAAATCTTACACCTACACAAAAGATTGCACACAGGTGTTTATAGTATCTTTATTCATAGTTGAAAAACCCTGCAAGTAACTACACCAGGCTTCCATGGATACATAAATAGTTCATCCAGGCAGTGAAATGTCTTTCAGAACTAAAAAAAAAAATGAGCTGTTGAGACAGGAAAAAGCGTGGTGGGTGGAACATGAAATGCAAGCCTTAAAGCAAGAAAAACCAATCTGCGAAGGCTAGGAGGTATCACATTCCAAATGGCATTCTGGGAAAGGCAAAATCAAGGATACAGTAAAATAGAGGTGAAGCTCAGAGGCTTGGGGGGGGAGGGGGGAGGAGGGCGCATGGGAAGAAGGATAAACAAAGAGTGTCTGTAGGAGAGTGTTAGCCTTTCTGTCTACCTCTGAGAGAGCAAGTACAGCCCACTAACATTCATGCACACTTGTAGAATGGACAACACCAACCAATAATAAATCCCAGTGTATAATATGAATTTTGGGTGAAAATATTGTGTGGATATAGTTGTACTGACTGTGACACATGCCACTCTGAGTGCAAGACACTGACAACGAGGGTAGCTGTGTTTGTTGGGTCACTGGCTCGAGGGAACTCTACCATCTGCACAATCTTGCTGCAGAGCTAAAACTAGTCTAAATGCCCCGTTTTAAGTAAATTATCTGAAAATTTACATATATATAATAAGAAATTGATCAATCTATTTTAACACCTATGAAAATGATATGATTCATATGAAAATATAATTTTTCTTTGTAGATCCTATAGGAGACCTGGAGAATGAAAATAACAGATTGAAGGAAGACTCTCATAGGGTAAAGTACTACAGGCAGCCAACAAGATAGGTATCTACCTGTTTTCTTGTTGTCTCCTTAGGGTAAAGCAGTCACCACTATTCAAGTGCTTTTTATAGAATCCCCAAGATTCTATATTACACTATCACTCTGTTTTTGCTGATGTTGAACTAATTTAGACACTGCTAAACTCAGTAGACCACAGAACAGACTTACTTAGGGCTTAAATTTCCACAGAGGACTTTTCCAAAAAGCCTGTAACATAGCTTTGCTGGCAAGCCTGAGGGAAGTGTCACTCTGTGCTCTGGGGAAATGCTCTCCTTCCTACCACAGATTCCACATCTCCTGTCCTCAGAGCACAGTGAAAAGGCGAACTTTCCCACTTGCTGTCTCTTCAGTAGCTTTGCGAAAGGGTGTCAGGCTGAGTTGCTTATTTTTGGAATAAGTGTTAATGATTTTAGATTTTTTTTCCTGTGTACACTGTTCCAGCAGTGAACAGACTCTTAACAAATCTCCAAAATAAACTCATTTACCAAGGCTTTCTCATAGTTGTCATTCTGGAAGACTGAACAAACATCAGAAAAGCAGTAATCCAAGTTATCATGCCAAAGAAGTTTATGTCCAAGGCCAGGATTTCTCATGTTTGAATATGGATATGGAACCTCAAGTGCTAGGTATTTTTAATTTTTCTTCTTTTTTAATTTATTTTTATTTCTTCCTCTTCAGTAGTTCTAGTTTTGATAGACCTGAAAGGTAGGACTGGTGGCTGTTTGGAAAGAAGGTCTGCTCTAACAGACTGAAGGCTGCGTTCTTTTATTTGGGAGACTTGGTTTCATACCAGAGAATTCCTAATTGTGGCTCAGACAATCCCTTTCCAGATGGCAGTAGGTTGATCCAAAACACAAAAGGACCCAATTGGTCTAAAGCTTGGATGAAAGTCCCTGAGAGAACTGGGGAAGAGTTAGAGGGAAT
The DNA here is from genome assembly GCA_019843965.1 of Rhynchomys soricoides. Classification (NCBI taxonomy): domain Eukaryota; kingdom Metazoa; phylum Chordata; class Mammalia; order Rodentia; family Muridae; genus Rhynchomys; species Rhynchomys soricoides. The sequence goes on from JADRCH010000243.1 coordinate 463,888, forward strand.
TATTTCTGTTACTGAAGCTGTATCCACAGTGTCTACAGTCCGAGGCTAAGTGGGGCAAGGGAAGTGATTCAACTTTGATTCCTGCTTCCTGCTTTCTGTGCCTCCTATCAAGAGAGCCCGTACAAACTCTTACTGTCTTGCCATAAGACTTTGTTATTGGCAATAAGTAGTTCAGCATAGGCTTTCTTGTTCACTTACAACTTATGGAATATTCCACATTTCTTCCTTTTGTCCTACTTTCTGGAGTCCCTTGTCTCTCTCTACTTCCATTCCTATGTCATTCCTATCTTTTAACTATCTTTCTTTGTATGAAACAAGAACACATTCACAGGCCAGACAAACACAGGAGTATATCAGAAAGATGACCAGAATAAGGCCCCCCTATGGTTAGATCTCTACCAAAATAGCAGTACGAACATCAATTTAGGCCAGAAACTACCTTTTGTGGGACCTAAGGAAAGAAAGGAAGAGGCAACAGTACTTTATTTTGTTACTATAATAAAGAATTCTATTTTGAAGGCAAGAATAAAAGAAGTTACCCTTCTTCTCTCAGCTAAACACACAAACACACACACAAAACAATAACAACAACAACAACAACAAAACAATACAGGTTAAAGAGAGATATCATTTGCTTCAGTGTTAAAGAGGAAATTAAGACTCAGTCTTAGACATTGAACCCACCATGCTGAAATTTAGTACTAAACAGAGCCCCCATGGCCTTTGATATAGGCCAGCACCAATCCTCTAGACCCCTATTGGCTCAGCATCCAAAGGACTGCATCTAACAGCTGTCCATTAACATGGAGCAGCACAACACAAAGAAGGAATCCATCTGTTTTGGAATACTTCAATGAAATACACATAGACTTCACTCTGAAAATCCATGACAGGGTGGTAAATCCTCAAACAAAGAAGATACCAATATCCACTGTCCTTAGAACAATGCCTTTTTATGAAGCTTCTAAACACATCCTGATGCCAGGAAGAGATCCGCAGCCTCAAGAAGATAGGTTTTTATTCCAGTGGGAATGACTTGTGGTTGTTTGCCATGATGTTGACCATGGGTATGCCACAAGAGAATGAAGGGCATAGGAGTACATGTTTTGGTCCTACTGCTGTGCTACAAAGTTCACAGTGGGTTGTGAGCTTCAGATATGACAACGTGTTGCAGTATGTGTAGTTTCTGAAATGCAAATCCCATAGCTTTTCTACCACCAGACTGTCATTGTCTGTGAGAAGACATCATAATATAGAGAAAGAAGAGTATATGAAGAATAAAGTCATACCAACTTAGGGCGTGTCTACCCATAAAAAGGAGTTTCCTGACATAATATAACCTCTGATTATGGATGAGGTATCTACCACCTTGTGGCAGTTTGTTAGGGATATACTGAAGCTTTTTTCCTTAGGAATTCAAACAAGACATTGAAGCCCTTTACAGGTATATCAGTAATAGTATATAAAGTATGAGTTTGTGACAAGCATAGATTAAGCACCAACTATTAGCTGCAAGTAGCTTGCTTAGAATTTCTGGAAAGATGAGTGCAAACACAGTCAGATTATGGCATCTGGAATAAATAAAGCTTTGAGTGTGGAGATACTGATATATGTCTACAAGCACGACACACTTGAACAAAGGGCTGGCAAAACTGAAGGCTCTGTGGAAAAAGGCACTTTTAACAAAGCTTGGTAACCTGAGTTTGATTACCAGGACCCACATGAAAGATGAGAACAGACTACACACACACATACACACACACACACTTAAAAACCTTGCAGTGAACTATGAACATATTTAATAAAGAAGTATAGGAAAATGACCATATAGAAACCAGTCTGTATGATTTATGTGAAAGAGAATTTAAATATCAATTTTAAGAAAACTTAATGAGCTTTATTGACTTACAACAAAACAATTTGATATTTCATCAGAGAAAAACAAAGAAATTATAATAAATTAAAAAAACAAAACAAAACAAGCCTAATCTTTGGGTTTAATAGTGTAATAAATGAGAAGAAACACAGTAGACACCAGTAGTACCAGATTTGATCACAAAATCCTAGACTCCATAAGCTCAAAGATATTTAAAAATGCAAAATTGGAGTCTAAAAAAAGAGAAGTAACAAACAGAAATGAAAATGTTTACAGGTTCTTTGGGAAAGCATTAAAACAGAAAATGTGTGGGGACCAAAGCTGAAAAGGAACTTGTGAATACCAAAGGAGTAGATGTTTTATTTTTAAAAAGTAATAACATAAAATTTCTCAGTGATAGAGAAAGTATACAGGTACAGTAAGGATTAAGTTACTTTTCAGATTAAACTACAAAGACTATTCCCAAGTATTGCAATCAAAGGCTGAAAGACAAAAAGAACTCTCAAATCATTAGGGGACATAAACAACACACAAAAGATTTCTAATCTGCTCATGGTAGATTTTCCAACAAAAACTTTACAGGTTAAGGCAGAGTAAGACACAATACTTACAATGCTAAAGGAAAAGAAAAGATGACAATGAAAAATATTATTTCCAAACAGTTTTCCTTCAGAATTAAAGGAAAGGGCCTGAAGAGATGGCTCATCTGTTCTGAGTGCTGGCTGCTTTGCTAAAGAACCAAGGTTCAATTTCCAGCACTGGACATGGTGACTCAGTACTGTTTGTTACTCCAGTTCCTGGGTATTTGACATCCTTTTCTGGTTTCCTTAGATACAAGGCACCCACGAGAGGAAGACATACAAGTAGGCAACATACACAAACACATAAAGTAATAGAATAAAATAAGCTTTTAACCTTTTAGAGTAAAAGGTTTTACATTAAAAGGGAAACAAAAACAATCCCACAAAAAAGAAAAACTGGGAGAACTCATCATCACATACATTATATGAATTCTAAAATGGGATGTGTTTAAGTTAAGAGACATTGTTGATTAAGAAGAAAATGTCAAAAATAATAAGATTTAAGAGTAACATAATTATTCAGACAAACTCAGAATGTTCTGATGCTGCAAGTATGACACATGAAATATTTTTATCTTTAGTGTAGAGAAGAAAATATAAAATAATTTAAAAGTTGTTATCATATTACTATGTTGTGATACAGATGACACATGAAGATGCAGAGGGGATATCAGATACTAAAAGTAAAATTAAGGGCAAAAATTAATAAAAGAGAAATTGAAACATTACAAAATACATCAAAACAAGATTTGACTTCTTAAGAAGTTAAAATCAATAAAGTATTAGCTGGAAATGTTAAAAAAGGAAAAAGACTAAAGAAAATATCAGAGATTAAGGGGAGTCTATTAACAGTCAAAAGCTCATCAGTAACTAATGTGAGCAAATTCATATCAAAATGTTGATGGGCTAGAAGAAATCCGTGAAATGTTTAGCATGATAGATTGAATATAGAAGTTGGCAACCTTAACATATCAACAACAAGCAAAGAGATAATGGTGGCTCATTTTAGGGCAAACTTGACTGCACTTAGAGGCACCTGGAACATGAATGGGTGTGTAAGGGCATTTGCAGACAAGTTAATCTGGGAAAAATTGAGCCATCCTCGGTGTGGACGGCACCACCCCATGGACTGGGCTCCTTGACTGAATAAAAGAGAACAAAGACTTAGGAACAAACATCCATCTCTCTGTTTCCTGATTATTGACAAAATGTGACCAGCCACTCTCATGGTCCTGACAGTGTATCTTCCCTGATGTAATGGAGTGTATCCCTTCAAATTGTGAGCCAAAATGAACCTCCTGTTTCTTAGATTGATGTAGTCAGATACTTTCTTATACAAGCTAGAAAGAAAACACTAAAGAGATGGAATCAGTAACAGAAGCTTTCTCACCAAATAAAATCAGAAACAGACAGTGTCACTGCAGATTTCTATATAAAAATGGAAGTATATCTACTAAAATACAAAAATGACCCTAAGAAATATAGCAATTTTTAAAAACTATTCCTCCAAGGTGAGGAAAAGTGAATTCTTCTAAACTCATTCTTTAAGGTCACTAGTACCCTGTTACCTGATACTAAAAACCAGACAGACAAGGAACACAATAAAAAAGGAAATTACAGATCAACGCTGCTAATGAATAGAAGCATAAAATCTTGTACTGGCAAACATCAAACAGCATCTAGCAGCACTTTAAAAGACTGTTCCTCATAATCAAGCGGAATTTGATTACAGAAGAAAAAGGATGGTTTACCATATGCAAATCAATAATGTGATAAACACATTAGCAGAAGGGAGTATGACAGGATATGATTATCTCGATACAGAAAGGTATTTAATAGCATCCCATATCCCTCACTATCTGAAATTATGTAGAAGGCAAGCCTCACCTCAAAGGAATGTACCTGAAAATAAAGTCACATGTAAGCTCATAGCAAGCATCATTCTTTCTGAGATCAGAATGTTTACTTTTACCACTCTATATAGCAAAGTATTGGACTCCCTAACCAGGACAATCAAGCAAGTGTAGTAACCAAAGAATGTGCCAAGAATAGACAAAATGCCCTTAGCAAAAATAAACAAATTCTGTAAAGCTTCAGGATATAAAATCAGCTACTAGGGGCTTGGTGACACATCTCTGCAGGCAAAGATGCTTGCTGCCCAGCCTGACAACTTGACTTCTGTCCTCATAACCACCATGGTAGAAGCAGAGAAACAATTAGCTGCAAGCTTTCTTTCACTTACTGTTTCATGCTCTCACACACATAAATGTATATACAAATATGTAAATGTTAAATATTTTTAAATTGGCAACAAAAATCAATAGTATTTGTTAGTAGTGAATTGACCAAGGAATAAACTAAGACAACCATCTCATTTATAGTATCTTGAAATAAGTATAGAAATAAATTTAACCAGAGAGCAAAAGCTTCCTATAGTGGAAACTATAAAAGATTGAAGGAAATGTAAAAGAACACACACAATACCATCAAACCTAGAGACATCTCATCTTTATAGAGAGGAATCAGTACTGAAAAAATGTGCATGCTATCTATATGTATTTATAAATTGAATACAAACTATGTCAAATGTCAATGGCATCTATCACAGATTTAAGAAAAACAAAGAATCTTAAAATCTAGGTGGAACTGCAGCAAATGTTAATAGCCAGATTCATCTTTTGCAAAAATGAACAAAGCTCTCAGTACCACACTAGTTAACTTCAAAATATACTGCAAAGCTAAAGAATTTGATCTAAAACAAAACAAACAAACAAACAAAAAACAGACACATAGACACATAGAGCACATAGAACAATGGGACAGAAAAAAAATAGCATTCAAGCATGCCTACCCACCAACAGCTAACTGATCTTCAACAAGAGTGTTGAGAACACGCTTTGAAAAAAATATAATCTCTTCAACAAACAGCGTTGGAACAACTGGTAAAGTGTAACCAGACTTAGTCCTCTTCAAAAGTCAAATAAGATGGATTAAAAAGTTAAATGTAAAGGATTATGATCCACATGGCTTTTCTAACACTCTCAGTCTTACATGTAAGACTCATACTTATAGTGTGAGATTATGGTACTACTAAAAGAAATCCTAGGAAAATATTTCAGGATATGTAATGATCAAGGATGTATTTTAAAATATGAACACAGAAGTAAAGGGACACAAAGAAAAAAATAGAGAAAGAGAATAATGTGATCTAAGAGATAGCAATCTAACATATTAACAAAAAAATAACATCAAACACAAAAAAGCCTGGGCCCAGCAAAAATACAAACAAAACAATACAATATAATGAAGTTATGGCCTACAAATGGACAATAATTGCAAACTGTGGGTTTGATATGTTTTAATATCCGGGACAGAAAAGGAACTCAATCTAATAACAAAACAAGAACAACCAAATGAAGAAAAACTGTAAAAATCCAATTTAAAAATTACAACCAGATACTTTGCAAAAGAGTGTTTAAACAGTACATGAACAAATGTTCACCATAGTCATCAGAGAAATGTAAGTCAAAAATCTAACGAGAGACTGGAAGAGGTCTCAGGAATTAAAATGACTGTTTTGCTGTACTAATGTAAAGATTTAAGTTTGGATCTCCAGCACCCATGTGAATGCCAGGCAGATCGGCAGCCTGCCTGTAATCCGAGCACCCAAGAGGCAGAGCTATTCTGTGTAATCAGTGAGTTCTAGTATCGAGTGAGAGAGCTTGCCTCCATGTATAACAGAGTAATCAAAGAAGACACCTAATAGCATTACACACACATTCACCCACAGACACAAATATATGTACACACATGCACACACAGCCTAGGCATATCAACATAAAGAGAGACCCACTGGAATGAAATATCACCTCATTTGTAGTTAGAAGGGGCTTTTATCAACAAACAAACAAAAGGTAATCAGTGCTGGGGAAAATGCAGAGAAAAGAGTACTACTATACCTTGGTGGTGGGAATGAAAGTTAGTGCAACCATGATGGAAGCCAAAAAATTAAAAATCACACTATAATATGAAACTGGGTGTCTAAGGACAACAAGATCCCAAACCAAACCAGCCAAACGACAATTTCCCCAGATCTCCTATTTCTTGCAACACAATAATTAACTAAGAGTTGGAAATAACCTATATGTCCATTAGTTGATAAATGGGTTGAGAATATAGAGCCAGTGGCAAACTAACCAGAAAGAGAATGACATCAGTGAGGAAATCATGTTGCCACTAGCAACAACAAATAACTGGAGTTTATTGCACAACTAGCTAAGTCAGACTCAGGAAACACATGCCACCTGATCTCACAGCTATGTGGATCCTGAAAAGAAGCTGAGAGCAGAGGTCGAGGAGCTAATGTGGAGGTGGGGGCAAAGCTAGGAAGAAGAGCAGACAAACGAGTAATAGAAGAAACACGTTCTATTGCTCAGTGCGGTGTCTGTAGATGAGAAGAATATACAGTGTTTGATTTCTGGAACCAGAAAGGGTTTCAGATGATTTCACCAGGTGGAGAATGTCAAATATTTGAAAAGACAGCTATGCTTAGTTTGGTTTGAACATTACAAAAATGCTAGTAAGGCAATGAAATGTATCACTGAGAACTAGAAACTCAACAAATTGAAATAAATGCCTGACCCACTGAAAAGTGTCCAATTGCTAATGTAGCTCTAACTCTGGTCCTGTCCCAAGTCCTAGGGATTTATTCTAACCTTCCCTCCAAGCTCAGATGTAACTCCTGTGTGCTTCTTCCAACAATGAGAAACCTAGCACCTCCCAATTCCCTTTAACTTATTTACCAAATTCTAGTCAGTGTAGTGACTTCCATCTCAAACCAGGTGTCAGGTACTCATCTCAGAAGGGCTAATTTGTGCCTCCACAGGAAAGAAAAAAGTACATAGTGGAGCACAGGTTGTATATACAGCTCCCTTTTGTCTTTAGTCCTGTGATTTCTTTACCTTTTAACTGAACTATAAAAGGTTAGCTTTGAAGTGAACACACTTTTTTACAAGGTTAGTCAGGGTAGATGTCTTTATCCCCACTTCATCAGAGCAGATCCGGTTGCACATGAATTAAAAGTTTAATCTGTTTGCCCTTCCAACCCTGGTTGCTTCTTTCCTTTTCTTAGTTTGCATGCATTAAAAATTCACCCCCTTTGATGTAGAAGTCAATGGATTTTGTAAATTGCATCAAGTCACACAGCCATTATCCAATTCTGCTCATTGTCAAATGCAGTAAAGGTAAATTCAGGTCCTGATTTCCACCCAAAAGTTCTGAAATAAGAGAAGACTGCTCAGCATCTTCTCACCATGAATCAAATGCTTTTGATGCGACCCACCAATGATCTCCAAAGAGAAAGTGGAGCTTCCTCTGTCTCCAAATACCCCAACTGCAGAGCTATTGAGTTCTTATGCTACTAAAGCCTGGAACTTTGGAGAAGCACAGAGAAGCTCAGAGTATCACATCTTTGAAGTATTCCCATTAAACCAAGTAAAAGGAAAAAGTGAGGACTTATCTTAATATTTTGTGCATTTCTTAAATCTATATTTTCTCAGTGGTGAGTGTAACACATTTCTCATATTAGCATGAATAATAGATCTCAAGATACTTTTATGATTCAAATCCCAGTTTATTATGTACATTCATTTTAATTACTAACCTTTTTAAATGGAAAAGAATTGCATGTACAAAAACACACTATCCAGAGAGCATCTCTCTTTTTTTTTTCATACTTTATTTACCTTTCAAATGTTTGCCCCTTTCCAGATCTTCCCTTTGGAACCTCCCCATTACTTCCCCCCTCCCCTGCCACTATGGGGGCATTCCCCCACTCACCCACCCACTCTCGTCTTCCCTCCTTGGCATTCTCCTATACTGGGGCATCTGACACCCTCAGGCCCAAGGGCCTCTGCTCCCCCTGATTCGGAGAGCATCTCTAGTATCCTCAAAACCCTTAAACATTTAGTAGCTTCGTCTTGACCTGTCCTTTCCGTAGACGACTCCTTTGTTAACTCGGCATATCTCCCTGCTAATACTATTTTTTCTAATAGTTTAATTTCAGCTTGGCTCCTATAACATGTCTTAATATGAATAATTACCACCCCTCATTTAGCTGGTTCCCTTGGAGATATAGAACACATGGCCACAGCACCTTATTCTTCTTCTTTTAAACTGATAAGGTTTGTGCCTTCCTGGCTTTTTATGGAGATGAACAGAAGATGCCTGAACAAAGTCCCTGAAAACTGACCTGGAACAGGAAGCTCTCCAGCCTCCACACTGAACTCTGTGCTGTGCATTCAGGATGTCAACATGATGAGTGCACTCCTGCTTCTGCAATTATGTCGAATATTGTTATTAAGTCCCTTTGCGAAATTGTTCTCAGGTTCTTGTATTTTCTTCTGTAGCCCTTCTTTTATTTAGCTAAGGTGTTAAAAGAAATATGCTTGCTTTTTCATTAAGAAATAAAAAGAAACAGGGAATGCAGGGGCCTTGGTAGAAGATCAAAAATATTGCTCACAGTGAAGAGGAAGTATTATGCTTAGTCAAACCTTCAATTTTAAGGGAATGCTTGAAGGTCAGGAGGAAGGAACTAGTGCTTTACTTCAGAGTAAAATTTAAAGAAAACACAACTTGAACTCAAAAAAAAAAAAATCCAGCCAGTTAGTTGTGTTATTGTTTTCTTATTTCAGTCTAAAACTAAAGTAAACACTTCTAGACATTTTCTTAGATTTTCATAGAAGACTTAAGAGGAGTTTATTGACTTCAATCCAGTATCTTCTAAATGAAAAGAAATAAGTACAGTTTAGTTCTTGGCTGCCAATTAAAGAGATCCACAATATGGTTAAAGATGTTTATGCTACTTGTCAAGCCTATAAATGAATGATTGCAAATGTGTACCACAAACAACACCACTCTGTGATTATCCAACATGACAGACATTACTAATCAACCACAGGGGGATTTCCCACCACACCGATGGAAAGTCCTAAATCTTTTTGCTGAGCATTCTGCACCAAGCATATGAAAGTAAGGTAAATTTAAACTTTCTTTCCATTGATTACATAACAGCAAGTTTCAAACTATCTTGAGGTATCAAAATTCATAGAAACAATTTTCTATAGTTACATCTAGTTGTGTGGGTTGCTGTAGTTTTTGACTGACCCTGCTAAAACTCTCATTAAATACTGTGTATTTGTTCAAGGTTTATCACAGATGTTATTTCCACCTACAGAATATTATAAATTAACAAAATCTTCCCACTTAATAATGTGCAGCCCTTTGAAAGACCTGCTTCCACTATATTCTTTTCGTTTGCAGAACTTACTTATGCAATGAGCATGACAATTAAGTGACAAAGTCATTGAACCAAATAGTCAACTATATAATTTCTATTTTAACAAAACTCAGAGAATCCAAGAATTATGAGTGGAACTTGTACAGTAAAATAATAAGCAGGATTTACATTTGCAAATATAAATCCTGCTTACACACACACACACACACACATGTATATATATATATATATATATATATATATGCACACAACAAATCAATTGTCACTTAATTCATTTAGCTTCATTTTTACACCTCCTAGCTCAGGAATTGTGTAGCCTACAAAACAATTTCTATTTTATCTGTACCATCTAATTAATTAAATGGCCCTGGAGTACCAGACTCACAAATCTCGTTAATAACTGAATACTGAAATAAAGGCTGTTCACCCCTACTAGAGTAATATTTGCATACCCCCACCTGTGATGGGTAATAAGTACCTGCCACAAATCAGAATTATGAATTTTGTACGCCTAACAAAACCGCAGGGGAAATTATACCTCAGACACTCCGTAATAATTGCAGCTAAGCTGTTTAGTACCATCCACTTATTCTGCCTGAAGTGTTTAAAGCAGCAACAGTTGTAAATGAATTCAGGCACATATTCAAGGGAATTTTTTTTCAAAAAGTTTTTCTGTCTTGCCATATGTAATTATCTTTATGGAAGTATTCAGCTGCAAGTTATAACACATTCACATTTAAAGAAGGAAATTACAGAAAAAAACCACAGTCTCATCCATCAGCTAGTTGAGTGTATGTTAGAATTCTGTTCTTGGAACTTTGGGATACTTTTAGAAAAATGTGAGGGCATTGGTAGGAATGGATTGACCAGCTGAGATGGGCTCTCATGCGGTGCTTCCGTCTGATAAAATAGTATTCTGAATAGATGGTCCAGGGTGTCATTATGGTGATGCAATTGTTGAGTTGGTAATGTCAGTTTTCAGTATTAAGCAATGTGGCCCTTCTCTGAGATGTCTTGTTTGAGCACTAGGATTATGTCATGATGTTCATAGGTCCCTCAAAAAATTTAGCCTAAGACCATCATAATACTAGACCATTGGCTAAGAGCAGTGGACCATATGCTAAGAGGCATATTTCTTCTTGATTCTGAGCTCATGGGATAGTACCATGGCAAAGCCCAGCACATAACTCCAGCACAAGAAAATAATAAACTCCCTAGTATTTGCTCCTAATAGCAATGGCCATGTTCTGATTAACTCTGACATCCTATTAAATGTGAAAAAAAAAAAAAAAAAAAAAAACCTCCCAGAGGAGACAACATGCGTCTTTTTAGGATGTGTAGAGTTTCGTTAACAATGATGATGGCAGTGAGCTCTTTTGAGAGATTCTAGAAGACTTGATATCAATTTGGCTAAGGATTATACACTTGAGACCACAAGTGAGTCAGTATTGTGAGTTTCTTTTTCCTCATATTTAAAGCATTATATAAATCAGCTCTATTAGGCTGAGGATAGAGCATAGTCAGTGAAGTGTTTGTTTTGAAAAGACAAGGATCTGAGATCCAGTCCCCGAACACATGGTAAGGAACATAGGGCAGTCAGTCATGTCACCATACACTGGAAAATTGGACAGAAGGAAGGCATGTTCATCCATGAGGCTTGGCAGCCCACCTATTAAATCCCAGCCAATGTGAGGCCTTGTCTCAAAGCCCAAAGATGGACAGCACCTGAAGAATGGCTGCTGAGTGTATTCTCTACCCTCCACATGCACACACATATGTAAATACATGCATACCTGTACACACACACACACACATGTATACAAACATGCACACACACATGCAAACACACAAAGAGAATTTTATTTATCCGCTAATTGATCGAAGAAGTTAACTACTGCTTGAATTGGTTATGGTTCTAGTAGCTACACTTTACACAGCACAGTGTTGTACTTATAAATGATTGTATTTTATTTTCCTCATTACAATTTGGCTTATGAGCTGCTTAAATGAAACCAGCTTCTATCTTGAAGACACTTCTGAAGATGAAGGGGGGGATATAGGGAGAGAGGCAAGGAGAGCCCAGAATCTCCTCCTCCTCCTCCTCCTCCTCCTCCTCCTCCTCCTCCTCTTCCTCCTCCTCCTCTGCCTCCTCCTCTGCCTCCTCCTCCTCTTCCTCTGCCTCCTCCTCCTCTTCCTCTGCCTCCTCCTCCTCTGCCTCCTTCTCCTTCTTCTTCCTCTCTTTCCCTCTCCCTCTCTCTCTCCTCCCCCTCTCTCTCCCTATCTGAGTGCATGTGTCTATAAGCACACTTGGCCTTAATGCACACATAAAAATATCAATCTCATTTAGTAGAAAAGTGCTTAAAAGTAATTAGGATTTATATATTTTCAAAAGAGTAGGCACAATCGCACAGGAGTCACCATGATGTGATTAAGTCAGGTTTCTTGAAGCTCCCTAAGGTGACAGGATGGTCTGTAGGCTTTGGAAGAATAGCTTATACAGCCTATTACCATGATGAAGTGAAATTTCAAATTACATTTTATATTTGTAAAGGACTACCAGGCAAGGTTCCTATGGATTGTCAAATACTACATAAAATGCTATAAAAACCAGACCGTAATCTCTCACTAACTTACACATTAGCCTCAGGCAGTAAAAATGGTTTTTATTGAGCCAGATTTTGTGAGGAGAAAAAAAAAAGTTACACACAGTTTATCCTGGCTTTTCATGCACAGTGCTTCTTCCCTGAGTTAACATGAAGGATTCCAAGTGATTAAACAAACTTGTCTCACAGCTCTTCTCATGCTCTTGAAAGGGAGCAAAGCAGAGATGGATTTACTACAAAGAAAGCTCTTAATTCTGCCCCTGTTTTATTCAAACTGTTACTAACAGAACTCAAGAAAAGCGAAAGGAAAACTGAAATGTCAATAAGGTATCTTGTAGGGGCCAACCTGAACTCCATGTCATGACTCACTTCCTAGCCTATACCTTTGAAAATGAAAGGGTGTGTAGGAAGGAACCCCAAGGCAGGGCTACATCATTGTCAGCATCACGAATGGTCACAGCTCACAGGAACCATAGTATGGACCCTATGATGAGCTGAATAAGTCTGGTGTTATATTAGGCTTGTATTTTCCCTCCATCTTAAAGGGAAGCTATTTTGGAACAGTTTCTGATCAGACTGACAAGATGTGCTAGATGAATGAATGCTCTGATTCCATAGTCAAGAGTTGAGTGAATCGATGTGTTTCATGATCCATGCAGATGCAGGTTCCCAGAAGCTTGGAAGTGTCTACGTGGAGAGGACCTGAGCATTTAGATTGGATTGTTTTGCCAATTAGTTGTAAGTTTGGGTATTTTCAGAGTGAGTTTGCAGAGAAATTCAAATCTTTTTATTTTCCTAGCATTTGGACTGGTATCAGTTGAAAAGCAAGCCTTCATGAGTCTCACAGTGGACAGACTGTACTGGCCAGTCTGAGTCCTGAGAATTTTAAGTATGTGACCCATATCTAATTGTGTGCCTTACAATGTCATGAATATGTACCATGATAGAAAGCATATATGAGCTTCACTGTCATGCTGGTATTTCCCCAAGACCTAAGCCTTTTACCTGCTAGATTTATAACTTCAGGTAGACAAGTGCACTGAACTTCAAAGCGTTGTTTGTTTAGTTTTTCATCTACAAATGACACTTGTCTCAAATAGTTGTGGTTCTCTAGAATGATTGTTCCTTATAGGTTATGATACAGGTTAACTGCTATCGGCATGCTACAGAGACTGAGAGTTGGATAGCACAGCAGTCTAACTAAATAGCCAGAGGATTTCTGGAGACATGTTGGTCTTCAGCTCATTTTAAAAGGCTGAAGATGCTGAGATCTGATGGCAGTGAAGAATGGCAGGCATTGGCACACTCACCAGAGAGCAGCAAATGGGCTGACAGCTAGAACCACCCCAGAACTTCTTTGTTTGTACTGTGACAGCCGGAAAGTAACTCTTACTCTGGAGGGAGTGGGGTGTCTTCTGGATTATTCCTTTCTGGAGGTCCCTGTCTAGGGCTCCCAGAGACTTGTCTCTTAGATTTCAGATCAAATGAATGCAATGATGAAGAGTCACCAGCACAGTTGCTGAGAAAGTTAGATATTCTCCCTTCTGGAGCCAGTGCTAAACCATGTTCCTGGACCTTGGGATTGTGGAAGCCCAGACTCCTAAACTTTGAGGGGCTAAACACAGAAGAGAGAGCTTTAGTGGTCAGTAAGGAAAATGCTTTTATATGTATAGAGGACATTAAGTGTCTCATTTAATAGAAGAAACAAGGCAGAAATTTTTGAGGTTAAAAACAAGAGAAGTATAAAATTACATGTGTGTTTTCTTTTTTAACCCTAGGACTGAAATAATTTTAAATCTTTCAATTTTGAGATAGCATTGATTGACATTTGGTAATACATTTTTCTAGTTATTTAAATTATTCATGAACTACACGTATTTTTTGTAATATATATATATATATATATATATTCCCCCATGGAACGGGAACGGGATATATTTATACCATTTTGTGTTTTGGAAAATATATAAATTCATAGTGGGAATTCTTTTTGAACTGCAATGAAAGTAAAGATATTTTTTTATAGTTCCAAGCCTAGAACCCAGGGCCTCCTGTGTATACAGGTGAGAGCTTTCTCACTGACCACCTCTCCAGGCCAGGAGTGTCTCAACAAACACCGGAATTCTTCCACAACTGTCTTGGCTAATTTATTTAGTCAAAGTTTGCATATACATATGAATGAAACAGTCCAGCTGTTCTTAGGGAGAAAAAAAGAAGCAGGCAAAAACTCAAATGAAGCCCAGCCAAGATATATTTTGTAAACGATGGGATATATAATATCTATCAAATAAGTAAAAAAAGAATATTAAATTTCTGAAATAGCTACTTTAAAAGACATCAGTCCAAAAACTTAGGTCAAATGAAACATGGGTTTTATGTTTGTGTAAAGCTAAGCCAGGCTAGTTGATATTCTCTCATATTAAAGAACTGTTCTTCACTTCTCTGGACAATGTCTCTTTTGGCTTCTTGTTTCCCAGGATTCCCTTTCAATGATTCCACTTCCACTGTCAAGATTACATATTGTTTTTATAAGATTTATCAGATAACAATTGATACATTTCTGCCTTTAATTTTTTTCTGCCTGCTTTGTTGTTGCTTGATTTTAAGACAGGATCTAGAAAGTATTATGTAGCCCAGGCTCACCACCTCGATATTGTGGTAATCCTTCTCCTTCAGCTTCTTGAGTGTTATGATTGCAGACTTCACCCACCACTCACAGGCTTCTCCCATGTCCTGTCACTGAAAAATGTTCTGTAAAATGCACAGAAAGAAAAGTGGGTTTATTCTGCTAAAAATGAACACAGACTCCTAATGACTTATCATTATATCCCCAAATGAGTGTGTCTCTCACTCTCTTTGGAGAAGCTTCTTTTTAATAATTCTGAGTAACTCAGAGATTCTAGAGCTGGTCGAGGAACTGTAGCATGCTCAGTCTTTTTTAATTAATTAATTAACACCCAAATGCTGCCCTCCCTCCCTACCAGTCCCCCTCACAGAGTTCCTCCTCCCCTCTCCCCTTATATTTGCCTCTGAGAGGGTACCCCTGTATACTTCTACACTGGTGCATCAAGTTCATGCAGGATTAGGCACATCTTCTCTCACTGAGGCCAGACAAAGCAGCTATCAGCTATATATGTGCTGGGGGCCTTGAACCAGCCCAGGTATACTCTTTCGTTGGTAGCTCAGTCTCTGGGTGCTCCTAGGAATTCAGATTAGTTGACACTATTGGTCTTTCTGTGGGGTTTTATCCACTTCAGGGCCTTCAGTCCTTCCATAGCTCTTCCCTAGGAGTCGCCAACCTCCATCCAATGTTTGGAGGTGGCTATTTGCATTTGTCTCAGTCAGCTACTAGATAGATCCTCTCAGAGGAATGCTCAGTCTTAAATGAAGTACAATCCTTCTACCAAAAGCTCCAGGATTACTGCAGAAGAGTAGGTAGAACGTTTGTAAGAGCCAGAGATATTCTAATGATACCTGGAAACTGTGTTTTTCCTGGACACAACAGGGAACTTACACATATGAACTCACAGTGGTTGAGACTAAATGTGTAAGATCTCTGCAAGTTAAGTCAGACAAAATTCCAGTTTGGAGATGAGAGGTGAACAAAAAACCTCACCCCCTAATGAGGATCTTAATGAGGAAAGGAAGAGTCATTTTTTTTTTAGGGTATGACCTCTGGTAGGTTGACCGTGCTCTAGTGGAAGACCGCGCATCCAAAAGGGTATGAGTGGCACAGGTTGGACTTTATTCATTTAAGAAAAGAAGAAGTCATAAACATGGATGGGAGGGAAGGGAGGTGGGTCAGGGGGTTGATGGTGAGGAATACAATGCAAATACAGATTTTATCTCTCTCTTTCTCACCCTCTCCACCTGTTTCTCTTATTTATTCCCCTTAATTTTGTATTTTCTTCCTTTTCCTTCCCTGACTCCATTTTATTTCATGATCTTAAAATTATTTTTAATATTAATTCATTTTTATACCTACAGATGGTGCAGTGCATCTTTAATTTTTTACTTGTATTTCTCTATTTGCTTTGTTTGGGAGTGAGTACTGTTATGGTGGGTTGTCTTCTCCTCATTCAGCATCACTCCGAATTGATTCCTCTGGGGTATGCTACTCACCAGAAGAGGTATCTATCCCAACAGATGGACAAACCACAACAGAGAAGCAAACAGATGAAAATATATAAAAGAAAGGCTACTTAATGCCATCAAAGGTTCTGAATTCTTCATTTCCTCCTAACTATGCTGAAGCTATTACAATGCCTGATTCCAAATTATTCTATTGAGTGATAGCAGCAGCATGGTATTGACATAAAAAGAAACATGTGAAATAGAGAACAGAGGAACAAACCTACACAGCCAAGAAGGTTAGAAGAAAGACAACTCATTTAACTGGTAGTGATGGGAAAACTGAATACCTGCAAGTAGAGGACTTACACAGACCCCATATCCCACCCCATGCAAAAATCAATAATTGTGTATCAAATTTCTCAATAAAGTTCTGAAGTTTGAAACTACTAGAGAAAAAAACCTCAAGACATAGACATGGACTGTGAGCTTGTTAATAGGACTCCAATAGCTTGGGAAATAACAGCAAGCATGGCAAATAGGATAGCATTTAATTATCAATCTGTTCAACAGTGGAAACAATTACCAGAGTAAAGAGATCATGGATAAAATAATAGAAAAAATCTCTGTCCATTCTTCATCCGAAATGGGATTAATAGCCAGAATAATTTTTAAAAACTCAATAGGCCACACATCAAAGCAATAAACAATACAATCAATAAGTAAACAAATGAACCAAGGCAGCACTCAGAAGAAGTGGAAATGAATAATAAATAGATGAAAAAATGTTCAAATCTTTATGCCATCAGAAGAATGCAAACCAAAACTGCATTGAGACTTCACATCACCAAAGTGAGAAGGGCTACTTGTAAAAATGGAGGGCAACAATGTCGGAGGGGAAAGGAGGTCTAAGAGTGGGAATGTAGACCATCCAAGCAACATGGCATTTAGAAGGAAGATTAATGAGACACATAAAAGTACCCTGGACATGAAGGCACACGCCTATAGTCTCATTACTAGAGGGGCTGGGACCGCAGAATTACCACATAGTTCAGGCCAATCTGGGCTGCACAGAGAATGAGAGTAGCCAGAAGTACAGAGAGATGCTCTGTCTCAAAATAACAAGCAAACCCTAAAGCTAGACTTCCCATACGGATCTAGTCATAGAACTCCTGAGGATACACTTCAGAGCACATCACAGTCAAGCTATGGGATCAAAGCAGGTACCCAGGAGTGGATGAAAGAAAATGTGGCTGTATGTCAAAGTGGAATATTACTCAGCTGTGAAGTAAAATGAGCTTGTCAGTTTTAGGTAAAAAGAGGTTCTGGTTTTAACTACAATAAAGCTGACTCTAACAAATGTGGCTTGTTTTCTCTTACAGGAAGGCACTAGATTTTTTTTAAAGAAGTTATAAAAATAGAAGGGAGGCTTTTGGGGACGTGAAGGGCTAGAGAGGGAAAGAGAGACAGAAGTCAATGTCAGGGGTGAACAAAAACCAATGTGTGCCCTAGGAACGAATCAAAATATCACAGAGAATCCAGTGTTTTACAATCATTAAATGCTCTCAAAAAGTTAAACAAACAAACAAACAAAACCTTACAGGGTGTTGACTATTCATTACAGGCCCAAGATCCATGTTCCCTTGACTTAGCTCTTCCGGACACATTTTCTGTGAATTCCTCTTTTTTTTTTTTTTTTAAACTTGCAGCTGAACTGGCTGCAGGAACTTGGTTTATATATACTCTGGCTTCCTGCCTTCTACTACCCTGGCATTAATGATCAATTTCTACAAAAGGTTCTCTCTGACATCTCAGCTCATATTCTTCCAGTGTGAAGAATTCTTTTACACTACCCTTACCACCAAACTTTCCTTGACACATTCCATCCAGCCGTGGTATACTCTCTAAAAGTTTACTTGAAAACTTTTCATATAAGGCACACACGGACTCATTCTACTGGTCTATATTATCTATAGACTTGTGACAAATGCAGTCTCTTACTTATTTTAGCTGTTTTGGGGGGGCATATGGCATGTGAGTATGTGTATGTATGTATGTATGTATGTATGTATATTATACTACATGAGCACTAACTCTCCCCAGACAGCAAGACAAGCAGGGGAATGATTCTGCTTGGTTCCTTCTTTTCTCCAAGCCATTATGCAGAGAATACGCTTGGAGTGATGAGGTCATACCGCTCTCATCTAAGAAAGAAACAGGTTGCTTCTTAGGGTCACTCATTTCAGACCATCCTCTGTAATCAGATAACAATTTCTGCTTGATTAAAATGTAGTCATTTTTTCCATTTGCTTAATTTTTTAATTAAAATTTTTGGTTGAAGTTATCTAAAAATATTTTATGTCATTCTTTTCCTTGAAAAATAAAAAACTACTATAAATGACCTGCGATTGGAATATTAAAGGTCACTTTCCAGTAATAAGTACCCTGTATAAGTAAAGGAAAGACAACTCTCATATCTACCACTCTTTTACCCTCATTATTATGGTGGAGGCTGCATAGGTGTGATGGAATTTGGGAGGTAAAGGGATCTCATTGAGTCATCTCAAAGCCCTGGAGTTTTGAGCCTCTGGCTATTATGGCTGAGTTGCTATGCATATATGCAAAATTGGCGGTTTGTTTAGACCTCATCCCTGAGCCGTCTACATGTAATGCACATATAAAAAGCAATGTGATTCAATCATTCACAGGGAATATCTTCAAGTTTACTTCTGACATGTGTGATGTGGTGTTGTTGGTGAATATGGATGTGTATAACATGTGTACTTGTGTGTGTGTGTGTGTATGCACATTCAGGGACACACGTAGAAGTCAGATGATGTTCTAGTGTGCTTTCTGTTGCTGACCAACCCAACTTGGGAAGAAAAGGGTCTATTTAGCTTACAGGTTACAGTCCATAGCTGAGGAAAATCCAGGCAGGAATTTGCATATTGGATTATTCCCTTAGTTTATCTTTCATATGTAGATCGTTCTTACCTGCCTAGGGATGACACTGCCCATGGAGATCTGGGACCTCCTCTATCAATTAGGAACTTAATAAAATGTCTCACAGAAATAACCACAGGCCAAACTGATGGTGGTAAATCTTCAACTCATCACACTTGTTGCCTCACAGGAATGTCAAACTGATGGCCAAGATTAGTCACTAGAGACTTGGTGGGTAATTAACATTAGGTGTTGGGTGTAGGTCCTCACCTTCCACTTTGTTTGAGACAGTCTCTTTTGTTCACTGCTGTAGTATCCACGCTAGTTGGCCTTGTAGCTTCCAGAACCTCTCTTGTCTCTGTGCCCCATCTCTGCATAGAAGTATGCTTTGGTTGTTGGGCTTGGTATTTTAGCCACTGAGATATCCTTCTAGGCCCACTGACATGCATGCAGGTTTTAATCTAAATTTAGTATTTGGGCTTCTCAGACTGCTTGATCCTAGCTGCCTTGGGTCTACTTGTGTTTACATCAATTTGTGTTTCCTCAGATGAAACCAGAGACTGCCAGTTACCAAATGGGCAACAAATGACACCCTATCATGCCATTCAACTCAGTCCCAAACCCTTAAAGATTGGCTCATTAGCACTTACTTAAAAAATATTGAGACTGGAATGAATAAAAAAAAATAAAATATGATGCCTCCTCACTTATGACCAAAAACCATGTCTCCTGACATTGGCTAATATTTCTTGAGGACTACTGCACTCACCTCTCACCCTTTTCTTTTTGTATATTAATGCCATGTGTTTCTCTTTATCGCTAATGTTCCCATTGTTAATACTACAGTTTACCATTTTCCTGATTGTACAAAGACCGATTAAAACTGTAATTAAAAACTGTAATTATCTCAGAGATATACACACACATTTAGACAAGATGAATACTTATACTATTTCATCAGATGGCTGTACAAATTTATGGAATACTGTATCAAATAGATAGAGGTTCCCAGAAAAATAAGCTGAGGGAATGATGTTAATAAGGTGCTTGCTTGCACTGTTTCGTTAGGTATCTCTGCTGTTGTGTTGTTTTCCATCTTTCCAACTCTACATATTTAAACACATGGCTTATAAATTTAAACTGACTTGCTACAAAGGAAATGAGAATAGAGTACATTGGCATTCCATCTCACTTCAGTCAGAATTACTACCAAGAAAACAAAAACAACAAATACTGATGGTGATGAGAAACAAGATTCTTTTACATTGATGATGGGGACTGCATAAGTAGAGGAGGGGTTTCAAGGGCCTTACTTTATACCACGAATACCATAGCTTAATGCAGGTAATGCTAGTTTTCTGAGAATAAACAGTATCTGTTGCTTTTTTGTTATTTTTTTCTAGTCTCATGTGCTTTAAACTTTTTCAGTTCATCCAAGCCATGAGATGAGTTAGAATTGTTGGCACCTCATAGATTACTTAATACATGTGTGTTTTCTGGGTTAAAAATTTATAACAATTCCCAAAGAGGAAACAGGCACAAACACCCTGTATAGGGTCTCTAGGCTGAAGACATCTGTGATACTAGAGTGTGGTATGTGGTATTTATTTAGTAGTGCATATGATTGTTAATGGTACTGCTGGTCTTGAGGCCAAGAAATTCTTAGGCACATGTATTTGTTTGGATTGACTTTCTGATTTATACCTAAGGACTTAGAATTCTTAATTCCTTCAGATTTGGTTAAGAGTAAAAATGAAGAAGAGGCAGGGATTGAAGAGTTAGAAGATACAGAAGAAGAAAAGAGAGAGGAGAAGAAGGAAGAAGGAGAGGAGAAGGAGACAGAGGAAAAGGAAGAGAATGAAGAAAAGGAGGAAGAGGACAGTGAGAAGGAAGAGAGACAAGTTGGTCCCAGGGACTCACTGGCCAGCCAGTCTACCCAAATTAGGAAGCGCTAGGTTTAGTTGGAGAGCTGTTTCTATGCAAATTAGAAATTTATAATGAGAGACTCTCACCATCAACTTAGGGCCTCTACATCAGTGGCTTTCAATCTTCCTAATGCTGTGACCATTTCATAACTGTGATGTCGCTACTGTTACGAATAGTAACCACATGAGCAAAACATGCATTCACCACACACACAAACATTTAGAAAATGATATTTCCACCTTTTAACCTTTGCAATACATATATACATGATAGAAATAGAGGGTGAGAACAGATCTTGTAGGTGACAGTAACGTAGTAACAGGTCTGACATGTAGTCTTGGTTTCTTCATTGGGGCTCATTCTTTCTCAAGGGTTTTATTTTATCCGTTTATCCATTAATTTAACAGCAATAAATTTTCCAAAAATCACTTGCAGAATGTGTTGCTGGGACTCATGCAGGTGACATTAACTTAGTTCATTTAAATACAGTAGTGGAAAAGAAACTGAGCAGAAGTTTAGTAGAGTGGACAGACTTGTCATAAATGCTTTGACTGTCCCCTACCCCTTACACTTTATTCCTCTCCTTCCCAGTATTTTTCTGGAATGACCTTCTATGGAACTTAATTATTGAAAATTCCAGATTTATATTCTATAAGTTTCACAACCATACCATCATTTTTCAGCACACTAGTATAGAGTACACACCAGATGATTGCTCTGTATTAGATCTTAGGAACAGAATTCAGGAATTCGGAAAAAAGGGGGACATTCTTATTCCAGCTGAAGATAATAAAGAAAAGGTATGAGAAAGAAACATGACCTTTGGTTTTCTGTAGCAGAGTTATGTACCTCTTCTTGGGTCAATATTACAGCCAAGGGATGGTGATTCCAGAATGGTCAGAAGGATCAAGTGTCAAAGAACATGGCTCATTTGGCAAAGGGGGAGTGAGGGTAGTAGAGATCTGGGTTGGAGAGATGGGTGATGGGAACTGTGGAAACTGAGACACCACTGCCCCTGTGCTGACCACAGCTGCCTGCTCTGCTCCATGTGCTGTGCTTTCTAGGGGCTGAGTCAGTAAATGAGATAAAGTGGTCAGAAGGTTTTTCTGTGAAATCTGATCCAACCCAGCTGAGTGCTGCTACTTCTTGGATACAAGTGTTTTGCATATATTACTAACACTATTGCTCATATTATCGTCATCTGTGGACTTAAAAAATATTTAAATCAAAGCCTGTCAGTGTAGCATTGAGCTTGTCATTTATATGTGATTCTGTAAAGTATGGTGAAAATGTGAAGGAATAAATGAATGATTAATCATAAGAATGAATGAATCAAAGAATGTCTACTTTCCATATTGTAGACAAGGATGAAGCTTTCTTCTTTCCCAACACAGCTTTGATGGAGAAGTGAGTCTGGCTTATGCAGAGAGTGATGGAAGGGTGTCTGACCTTCTCTGACATGTTTCCATTTAGGCTGATCCCTCCCTCGATCCTTTGCTATCCTTATGTCTTCCTGGCTATGGGATTTTTATTGAATTTCTGATATGTGAATGAATCACCATATAAAATGTGAACTTTCTCTCAACCAAATTACACAAACAAAATAATTCTGCAAAAATGGAAGCAAATAGGGCTTCTCAGTTGCGGCTATTTATAAGAGCCCCTCTACCACTGCAATGTTATTTCTGTAGCTGTCTATGTTTCTTCCTGAGAAAGACGTATGATCTGTGAGAATGGGTATTTTATCTCAGTTGGCTATGAAAACATTAGAAAACTTACCGCGACTAAAAGTATTTTAAGTTGATATATAAAATGGCTTCAGATTTCTCTTATCTTTTTATGGGGTGGGGAGCACAGGGGAGACCGAGGCAGGTGTGATGATGATTAAAATCAATGCAGACCACTGCTGGTCTTAACACATGATGGCAATATTGTACATCACTGTGGCACATAAAATGATGTAACCTATAAATCCTTTGCCCTTTCTGATGCTTCTAAGAAAACATATGAAATCATTTTGACTGATTAACAAGGCTATGCTCTACAGGCACTACAGACCCTGAAGTTATTGCTGTTACCTAACTTATCTCCTCCAATAAATCAGATAGATCATAATCTTTGCATGATTAGGAGGGGGAAGATGTGGCCTAGGGAGGAAGAAAGAGGCAACAAGTATTTAGAGCTAGCTTGGCTGTGAATCCACAGTATCACGGGTGGATAGGACAAGAAAGTCGGTGACATTCAACTCTTGTAAATAGAATTACTGGAAATTAAAAGAGACACCTCAGTTTCAGGAGAAGGCAAACAATTCTCTATAGATTACGTTTTCCCCAGTTGAGGACCTGCTTCTAGTCACTTAGCTAGGATTAGATGCCAGATGGGGCTATTGATGACTTTCCACACGTCTCTCCCTCTCTAGGCACCCAAATCACATCTATCCTTGAGACAAAAGAGTCAACTTTTATTATAGGTTTTGTGGTTGTGGATAAGTACTGGGATGGAATGGAGAAAGAATAAATTGTTTGTGTATTAAGGTGAAGAAAAACTACATTTATTATTTTTTTTCCAAAATATCAGGAAGCTTTGTACATATTAAAGCAGCTCTATCACTTGGAATACTACCCCAAACCACAAGCTTGGATACCATTATTTGAAAGGTTTGAATCCCCACTCTACCAAAAAAACATGTGAGGACTTATCCAGAGTGTTCCTCATAACTCTGTTAAAACCCTTGTTGTGAAAGTAGCTGAGTGGTATGCTGACAGAGTCCTTTGTGTAAAGACCCAGGGGTGGTCTATTTTAGTCATCTGGCATATGCATTCAATGTAATTCATCCAGCCAATGAAAAAGAATGAAATTACCTCATTATAGAAAAATGGATGCAGCTAAAGATCTTCATATTAAGCAAATTAAATCAGACTTATAAAGACAAATGTCATGTTTACAGACCCTAGATTTTATATATATTGCTTATTTTTACTATGTGGGAATACAAATAAACTTTCTGAGGACAAAGAGGATGGGGAGGGGAGAGAAAGATATTGCAGGATATGGAGGGACATAGTTAAAGCAAATTACATACTTGATTGAAAATATCCTTATAAAACCATTACTATGCACAACGAACAGAGGTGTGTGTGCATGTATATGCATACATCTCTCCCGAGACAGTAGTAAACACCAGCTACAGAGTGACACAAGAAGACACCTGATTTTGTAGCTTTTGACATCACAATTTGTATAATTAGCATTGTTAATTTACAATGACTTAAACTTGGGTATCACACGTAGTTTACAAAAACCTAGAAAGTAGCTTGGATTTCTCCAATACTCTATTGTATTGCTAGGAATGCTTCAGATTGTAAATACCAGCAATTAACTCAGACGAATTTAATGAAAATATTGTGCTGGGAACGTTGCCATCACTGGACTCTAGGATAGGTAGCTTTCTTTTATTATGTCTATATTCTTTATTATCAGTGTTCCAGCCAGCTGGCTTGACTGACAGGCAGAATAGAGAACTTGTTTTCTTCTTGAGGCACCTGAATTTATCACCTATATGACCATTGTTGCTTTAAGTATATCCATTCATTCAACTATCCCCTAAAGTAATAATGCATTTATCTCTTAAGGTTCTTGAGAGTCACAAATGTTAATATGGGAGTACTTTGTATGCTGTAGGATATTGAATACATGACCTTAATCTTAATTTTATAGGATTAAAAATATGTTCTGAAATCACTCCCTTTCCATTTTTTTTGTAATGATAAACTTATACTCAGAGAACCCCTAGAAAGTGGGATAACTTTGTATCAGGAAGAGGAGGGATATGAGTGACCATGGTAACCTAACCTTAGGAATGTGTATGGAACTGTACAGTAGGTTGGAGGGAGAGTGAGAGAGCGGAAGGGACAGGGGGAGGACGAATTTCACACAAGCTAAACTTAAAGTCTGAAAAAGAGGTGTTCCAGGTCTCCTTACATCTAATTTAAAGATTTAAAGTCCCCCCTTCTCTCTCTCTCTCTCTCTCTCTCTCTCTCTCTCTCTCTCTCTCTCTCTCCCTCCATATGTGTGTGTGTGTGTATTGTATGTCTATGTGTATGTATGTATATTGTATATGTGTCTGTGCAAATATGTATATTCCACTCAATTCGAGAACATAAATGAGGTTCAGAATTTCTCATTTTCAATAGAAGAACTTTGATTTTTTTTCAGAAAATAACAATTTACAAATATTTAATATTATAACTGGTCTTGACAGTGCCATGTCACAATATTACCCATTTCCAGTTCCTCTGCCTTGCTGGGAGTCAAGCAGATGCTTGCTTAGTCACCATGATTAAATTTCAGGAATTTTCAGAATCTTAATTCTCTGCCTTTGTGTTTCAAGTATACCATGGAGATGGTGCAAATAGCTCATCTTGAGCAAATGATCTGTCCTTGAACTCAAGGAGTACAAATTCAAGCAGAACAGTCTGGCCATTGAAGACCCATTCTATACTGAGGCCATTTCTAAACACAGTATACCACTGTGAGTTGTAAACTGGTCTACCTAAAACAGCCTATCTATACTACTTTATTATTTATCTTCAAATTATAGCTTTTTATGACATCATTTCCCTATGTTGCTGTGAGGGTTAATCTTGATGGGATGTAGAATCACCTTGGAAACAAACCTAAGGACATATCTGTGCAAGAGTTTATAGACTAGGTTAAGTGAAGTAGAAAAGCCATCTTAACTGTAAATACCACTCTATGAGTTAGGGCTTCAAACACCTTAAAAGGGAGAGGGTGAGCAAAGTACTAGCGTTTATCTGCCTCTGCTTCTGGAGTCTGTATGTGATGTAACCACCTGTTTCACACTCTTCCAGCTGGGCATTACATACCATGATGGGTTTAAACCTCAAACTCAAAGCTAAAACAAACCCTTCCTTCCTTATGACACCTTTGTCGGGAATTTTGCCACAGAAGTTAGAAAGGTAATTACAATACTGGTCCTTTATTGCTCACAGTGAATGGAAAGCTTTTTGTATTGTCATTTTATTTAAAACTAAAACACAAAACTAATACAACAGATGGAGAAACCAACCAGTGGACTGAGCAAGCATTCACTGTTCAAGGTCAAAGCAAAACTTTATTGAAAGTATTGGCAGCAGGAGAATAAAAAGCTTCATTCAAGTGTTGTAAGGTATCAATTTCCTCATCTCTGAGAGTTTTTCCTGTTTTTCCATCAACTCCAGATATATCTTTTCCAGCAAGAAAGAATCTTAAAAGTAGACCGTATCAGCTTTTCCATCTTTCTCTTGATAGACAATTCCAGAACAACTCTAGCAATGGCCATTGTCTATGGCTATAATATGGTAGCAATGAGAAAAAAATTCTTTTTTCTCCCACCCATCAGCTTTATTTACATTGTCCCTGTCTTAGTTAGAACTTCTACTGCTGTGATAAAACACCATGAACACAACCCTTAGGGAGAAAGGGTTTTGTTCATCTTAGAACTTGTAGTCCGCCAGCCAGGGAAGTCAGGCAGGAACCTGGAGACATGAGCTGATGCAGGAGCCTTGTTCCCTATGGATTTCACAGTCTGATTTCATACAACACCATGACGATCCTATTCTTTGAGTGACACTACCTACAGTGAACTGGGCTTTCCCACATTATATTGGTTAAGAGATGAACCACAGACTTGCCTACAGAATGATCAGCTGAGGATATTTTCCCAATTGAGGTTCCCTCTTCCCAAATGACTCTAGCTTGCATCAAGTTGACATAAAACCTAAAAATAACCAGTACAGTCCATAATGACCATCTTTTCACCTATAGAAGCTGCTATTGAGGACATTAGTTCTTCTGAAAGGTGTCTGAACCCTTTCTGGACATTAGTGAAAATCTTCAACACACATAAATGTGTACATACATATGTATATACACACACATATTTTTGAATAGAAAACACTTTGATTAATATTCCCAGAGATGTTTTAATGATATGCTTCAATAGAATAACAAAATTTTTAACTTACCAAAAGATAATAAATATAAGACAAAAATGAAACCATACTTAATTTTGAAAGTGTGAATAGATATTTATAGATTGTTACACAGAGGGAAAGCTATTAAAGAATAGTACAGAAATACTAAAAATCAACCAAGGTGAACTATAAGATTGAAGGTAGACAACTTTGTGGACTCAAGGTCACATAAACAAGCATTTTAGAGGAGCACTGAAATTCCCAGAGTATAACTAAATAGCTCCACGAGAAGTCTGGCTGGACCAGGCACATTAGGGGAAAGTGGTAAATGCTTTCAAACCATTTTAAAGGATATAGTTGAGACTGAAAAGCCCTAGGATTTAACTGTAGAGATTTATGTTCGAATTGGGAAAAGATATATTCTGATAAATCCTGGGAAGAAAAGTTTAATTCTAATATATTTTATACCTTGTTTGTTTAGAAGGAGCTATCATTTTAGAATTAGTAAAGATATTAAAAGCAGATGCCAAACATATTCGAGAACATGGTTTTTTAAATGGGTAAAAAGAGAGTTTGAAATGGCATATGAATGGGGGAACAAAAAAGTATACCAAGTCAGTTACTGTGTGTCTTATTTTGGTACTTTGAAAGCTATCCAGAGACTACTCTACCTGGGGATCCATCCCATATGCAGCCACCAAACCCAGACACTATTGCTGATGCCAAGAGGAGCTTGCTGACAGGAGCCTGATATGGATGTCTTCTGAGAGGCTCGGCCAGAGCCTTACCTATACAGATGTGGATGTTCACAACCAACCATTGGACTGAGAACAAGGACCCCAATGGAGGAGTAGGGAAAGGACTGAAGGCGCTGAAGGGGTTTGCAACCCATAGGAAGAACAACAATATCAACCAACCTGACCCCGCAGAGCTCCCAGGGACTAAACCACTAACCAAAGAATACACATGGAAGGACCCATGACTCCAGCTGCATATATAGCAGAGGATGGCCTTGTCGGCATCAAAGGGAGGGGAGGCCCTTGGTCCTGAGAAGGCTCAATGCCCCATCATGGGGGAATGCTAGGGTGATGGGGCAGGAATGGGTGGGTGGGTGGGTAAGCACCCTTGTATAGGCAAGGGGAGGGGTGGGATGGGAGGATTTTGGAGAGGAAACAGGGAAGGGGCATAACATTTGAAATGTAAATAAACAAAATAACAAGTGAAAAAATTAAAAAAAAAAAGACATCAATGAGTTCTTAGAACATAACGCTAGGAAGGAAGCTAGTTATGGTGGCACATGTCTGTAATCTCAACTCCATGGAGCTTGAAGCAGGAAGATCACTAGGACTTTGTGGGAAGCCTGGATCATATAAGGAACTGCAAGAAATTTTGGGCTAAATAGTGAGACCCTGCATCAAACCCTACATCCCAAATTAAAAGAAAAGTAACTCAACAACAATAGAGGCATAGACATTTGCAATATATCTTCTGGTGGTTTCATGAGAAAATTCCCATAAGCTCAGGTATTTGAACATTTGGTCCCCATGAGTGGCTCTTTTGGGAACATTCTGGAACCTTTGGGAGGCAAGGTTTTCCTGGAGAACCTACATCATCGAAGCAGGTATTGGGAGTTTGTAGCTTCACCTCACATCCAGTTTTCTGTCTTGTTCATGGATGTGAGTAAAAAGCACAGCTCTCATCCCTCAGCTTCCTATTTGTAGTGGACTGCTCCACCTCTCTCATCATTATGGACTCACTTGAACCATAAGCCAAAAGAAACTTCATTCTCTAAGTCACTTTTGATCATGGTATTTTATAACAACAATAAAAAGCAATAAATCTTTAATTTCTATGTTACTGTGGCTAGAATAGAACCTTTAAATTATCTATCCTCTAATGTTATTGGTGCACTGAAATGGCATCCAAGATAGGAGTTGCACAAGGGGGTGGGGGGTGATCTACTTTTGTCTTTTCCTGGGCTTCCATGTCTTGATGTATACAGGCTGAAAACCAGGGCAGCCAAAGTCAGAGATGACTTCCCCAGGTAAGGAGATTCAATATGGCCTTGGGGACTGCTCGGCTGATATCTTAGAATCACAGAATTAATTCTATATGTTTGCTTGTTCTTTCCCATGGGATGTGGGCTAAATGTTTGGTTTAGAGCAGCATGGAAGCAGAGTCTGGGCTGCAAAACATAAAGAGTTCTCTGTATTCTCTCAGGTCTTGTAATAGAGAAGATATTGCCATGCCTAGAGCTTAGTCTAGATATCTGAGCTGAAAACAACCTACACTTCAGTGCCTTCTCAACACAATTCAACTCTTGTTCAGGGTGTGGAGACCATTTTTATTCTATTGTTTCCTTAGCTCTCATGTAAAGAACAATGTTACTTCAGTTTTATCGTTTCCTTTAATATTATGGGCCATAACCAAGATATTCCTAGAAGTAAGAAAAAAGTTTATACCAATTAAAAGAAAAGCAGTCACAGAAATAGATTTGTATCTCAGATTAGAAAAGACATTAAAACTGCTCTCAAGCATATTAGAGAATGCACTTTTAAAATTAGATTTAAAAATGGAGAGTTTGAAATGACATATAAAAAAGGAAACAAAGTGAGCACTTTGAAACTAGAAAATATAAAGGCTGAAATTAAAAGATGAATTGATTAAATGGCCAAACTTTTTGAAAAATGGGTTCAGTGTACTCACTCACTAAAACAACTTGTTGTTTTCACTCAAAACAGCTAAGATTTTTAGGTATTATGTAAATACACAAACACACACACACACACACACACACGCACACAAAACTTACATAATAAGATAACCTAGAAGCATGAAGGAAAAAGGTTAGACTGACTTTTAGACCCCAGGGCCTGAAATGTATTACAGTAGAAAGTCTCCTTGCTTTGGTTTGGTTTCTTTATCCTGAACTTGGATCTTAAGGAGCCACTATCTATCCTGGAGATACAGTGAGTAAGTGTAGACAATGCTGAATCTAGCTAAACTTGTTCTTTCTAGACAAAGAATAAGGAAAGAGGTAGCTTCTCAAAACAGCAATCACTTTACCCTGTCCCCAGACACAGAAAACAAGGCATTCACATGGTGACTTAGGCTAACTAACTTTCAGCATTAACACAAATGATTTATCCCCAACTCTGAGATTGTCAGTGATCAGCAGGGAACCTGAATTTCCAGGCCCACCATAAAGAGATGGGCTGAGGTCTTCTCCCTGACTTCTAACCTACTGCTCTGATGGAATGCTGCAGAAAAAGCAAAATAAAAGAGAAAATTTAAATACCCCAAACTCTTGTGATGTAATACAAACGATAAAAAAAGATAGGTTATAATTCAAAAAGAATTCATGGCCAAGCAGAAGGCTTAGCAGCTAAAGCACTTGTCATACAAGTGTGAGGAACTGAGTTCAAATCTCCAGAGCCTATGTGAAAGCTAGCACAGTAATGCTGTCTGTAATCTCAGAGTTCCCTCAAAGTTTGCAAGCCAGCTTGCCTGGGATTTGCAGCAGTGAACAATAAAGAGAACGGTTGTCATGTGAGGACTGATACCCAAAGATGTCCTCTGGCTTCCGTATATGTTCCATGACACGTGCAAACTCATACTCACAGATAAACATGCGCACACATGCACATATACTCAAACATATACCGAACCACTCATGATATCAATCCAGCAGAACTCCAAACTTAATGGAAAACCATCAGTGTAAACAAATAATGAAACAAACAAAAAATTCTTAGAATTACCTTACGAAGATATTTTTCAAATTATAATTACATCACTCCCCATTCCCCTTCCCTTCCTCCCTAAAGCCCTCCCATATACCATTCTTGCTCTCTTTCAAAGTTATGGCCTAATTTTTAAAAATTATTGTTACAGTAACTTGAATACAGCCAGAGAAATGACACTCTATCCATAGGGGAAGCATAATTTAAGTAATGGTAGATTCTGATAAGCAGTCATTGAAGACAGAGGAAGTAGCACAAGACCATTCAAGTGCATCAAGAAAACAAACAACAACAAAACCCAAAAACAGTCTAGAATCCTTCATTCATTAAATTTAACCTTTTAACATAAAAATCAAAACATTTGCAAATAAAATAAAATTGAAAGTGTTTTTCACCTGCAAATTTATAACAGATAAAATAAATTTCAGAAGAGGATGAAGACAGCAAAACAAATGGATATGGGATTATTAGGAAACACATTCAGAATATGGGCAAGCACCTTCGGTTTTTCTCTTCTTCATTTTTGTCTTCATCTTCATCTTTGTCTTCTTCTTCTTCCCCTTCTTTTTTTTCTCCCTTCTTCCCTGGTTTCCTTCCTCCTTCCTTTCTTTCTCTTCAATTTTTTATAGTATGTTTCAGGATTGAAGCAAAACGTCTAGCACTGCCCGGTGTGCCTCTGACTCTATGGAGGAGAAGCATTTCAGATGACTACAAATAGAGGATTGTCAAAGGACTTCTCTCAACCTGGCACAGTCCCAACATCTGTAGCAGGGGCCATGCTGTGAAGATAGAAAAGAGAGCAACCTGTATGGAAGCCACGAGAGATATGTTTGAGAGCAACATCAAGAACAGAATCGTAAAAGGCAGTTAGAGGGAAGCAGGAATGGTTACTACCATCTTCACTGAACCCGTGATATCCACTACACATTTGCATACTTTTAAAACAATCAGTCCCACACTTTTTCTTTCCTGTTATGGAGTCCAGCATACATCTGATGCCAGGGCCCAACAAAAATATTACAGAAGAAAATCACTGAACAATCTTCTTTATGATCATACTCACAAAAAATTCCAAGTAAGGTAGTGAGTTTTAGTGCATGAAATGCAGAAATCAATCTGAGCATTTACGTTTCGTATTTCTATGAATGCAAAGACAGTTAAACATGTAAAGATATTGGTAAGAATGATTTAGTAAAAGTCAAATAAAATAATTATTTTTGATTAATTCAGGAAAAGTAATTTTCACAATGTGTTGAAATAAAGCATAATTTAGTCAATTTGAAATTTTCAGCAGCTTAGGGAAAACCCTGCATCCAATAATATAAGTACTGATAATATATTAAGAAGGAGCTCCCTTAAAAATCATAAATAACAAATGTTTTCATCATTTCTACTGCTAGCCAGAATGTCAAGAGAAGTTCTAGCCAATGTTGAAATGTATGAAAAAGGAATACAAGACTCAAGAGTTGCATATGAAAAAAATCTGAAATCTATAAATATGGAGAATTGGATTAGATTCTATACAAGATCAGTATATCAAAAGCAATTACATTTTTTATGATGGCAGCAAACAAATAAGAAATAAATAACTTCTATAACAACACAAAATTTTGTGAATTCTTTTTCATGAATCTGTCCAAAGGCCTTTTTACTTACCTCCTGCAAAACATTTGCGAAAAGTGACCCATGGTGTCAGGGCAGTGAACTGGAAATTCAGAGACACTTTAAGAATTCTATAAAATTGCAAGAAAACTATGGGAAGAATAAGAAATCTCAGTATATTTATTATTACTGATGTTTTCGGTTTTTTTTTCTGGGTCTATTTCAGTTGTGCACATGATGCATCCTGATCACCCTCTCCCCACAATCAATCACCCTCTCGTCTCCATCAATGCTATGTCTCCATCAGTGCTATGTCTCCATCAGTGCTATGCCTCCATCAATGCTATGCCTCCATCAATGCTATGCCTCCATCAATGCTATGTCTCCATCAATGCTATGTCTCCATCAATGCT